>CM053026.1:377970165-378125165 GCA_028564925.1 Lithobates sylvaticus | reverse complement strand
GGAGGGTGTGGAAGGTATTTTTTTTTTTTTTTTTTTTTTTTTTTTTTTTTTATATCTATACAAAAATGTGTTGCCTTTCATTTCTATTTTAAACTGGGTTTTTTGTACAAGGTGATTTTTTTACAGTCCATTTAAGGCCACACTCCTGTACATGGCCTTATATACACAATCGCACACGTGGAGACGTCGTCCCTTGCATACAATGTGCCACAAGCAGAAGTACATCTTCAAGTCGCTATAGTTATGGTCTCTCCCCTAAGTACCTACTCACTCTTTAAGTTAATACACGCCTCTGTCCCAGCTTCTGGTGCGATTGGCTATCCTCCTAGAGCCTGCTATTTAATAATAAAATGTGGGGATTAATAAATGCATTCTTAAGCTTGGATGAGATTTCAGGCATTTACTTTGATGGCAGTTTCCCAGATACTTGATGTCTGGACCAAACGCATGGCCCAAGACCCTAGCTCTTTCTTAATGGATCCCTCTGTTCACTACCAACTAGAACTTTTACCTATGGACTTGCATTACAGCATGAGTACGCTTTGCCAGTTTTCCAAAATGAGACTCCTCTCTACAGCAGGGGTCCTCAAACTTTTTAAACAGGGCACCAGTTCACGGCCCCTCAGACTGTTGTGGGACCGGACTATAGTTTGGAAAAAATATGAACAAATTCATATGCACACATCTTATTTGTAGTGTAAAAAACAATACAATATTTAAAATTAAAGAGCCATTTTAAATCAACAAACTTATTAGTATTGGACAGAATCCCCTCATCACATAAGACACCCCCTTTCCCAATCACAGACTCTAGTGGGAGAGAATGCCTGTTTGGTCCCTTCTTGGATAAATGCATCAAGGATATCACAGGGGGCAAAAGCAGTCTTCTCCCCCAGAAAAAGGCAGCTCGTGCTTCAGCTAGTAGACCTACTGCTTCTGAGGCTAGGATAAGTTCCCTTTGTCCCTCTCAGGCCTGCAGCTCCCAAGTCCAAAACACTTTCGCTGAAAGCTGTGATTCTCCAATCAAACAGTTTGGCTGCATGCCATCTTTTCCGTGATGGAGCGTCCCCACTTGTCAGAATGGAACGAAATGTGTCAGCTATCTGTCTTGTCTCAGGAAACCCTCAGATGTTTTGGTCCAGACTGTCATTTCCGGGGGATAAAAATTGAAATTTCTTTCAAATTTGCCCCTCTTCGAACAAAGACAAGTGTTTCTTACTGTTCAGTACATCCTCTTGTAGGGTGTCATTTCCCCAGTACCTGGAATGCTCAGCTTTTTCTTGCAGCTCTAAAATGTATGCATTGAATCAGCCAGGTTGGTCATTGCATCCTCATTCTGGGGAATTTGATACCTTCACCTTTGATACCTGTCACTTTGTGGGACCTTAACCTGGCTCTTCTGCCCTTCAAACCTACTAGCAATAGGAATTGTAATGATGCTGAACTGACACCATATTTTTTTGGGCTATTAACTTTGCTCTTGGACAGTGAAAAGAACAAGATAAATAAATTGGTCTGCTTACAATATGCCCTGTCTGCCTATGTGCCTTTCAATGGTGTCATTTTACAGCAGACTTTAAATCCGTTTTTGTAGATTGTTTTGTGTCATGCTCGATTTGAAAATGGAGTATATAGTTTAAAACGCCTTTTTAGTTATTTAAAAAAAAAAAATCTTGACTTCTTTTCTTATTCCAGAGAGACTACTTGTAAAGACGAGATACAAACACTTTATTAGGTCAAAAACAAAGGGAGACTGTGTCGTGGTCTTAAATTGCCCTCTGAAAAGCTTGCAGTATAAATGGTATTTGCAAATCTACCTTCTCCTAAAGTGTCAAAGTCTAAAACAATAACTGACTATAATTCATCCTGCCAGGTTTCTGTAATTTATCATAATAAAAAGTAAGTACAAGTTCCTTTTGAGGTTTTTGCCAAAAAATTTGATGAAAATCTAAATCCTCTCAGGTTCCCTACAGCAGTCAGTGCATAAATGAATAATAAAAATCAAAAAGTTCAGCAACTACATGTCTTTATTACCAACAGAGTCAAGGTATTATAAATAGGTAATGAATTGGGATGGAGAGCCAAGCTATAAATCAATCAGGGATTTCTTAGACTATGATAAACTACTAAAGTAAAATTCTAGAGTTTAGTAATATCTTCAGTGCCTACCAGTAAATTTATGACTGTTTTATCAATCAGTTCTTCAATGTTCCACATTTTATATATTGTCAGAGTAACGTTGATATAAATTGCGAAGTCAGAAGAGAAGTTTGTTCACCATAAGAAAGTTTAGCCAGTTTGTCAATCCAGAGGGTGCAATATTTTAAGTTTGCATTTTGTAAGTTTCTAATTGGGATGAGTTATCTAGTCTGCCATGTTTTTTTTTTTTTTTTTTCTATTTTGATTATGCTGATAGCTATTTTGTATATATAATCTTATAATAATTTAAAACCATAATATGAAAAGTCATACCTAGGTAAAGTCAAACCTAGGTAAAGTCAAACCTAGGTAATGTCCCTTTTTTTAAACTCTATAATACACTATGTGCAATTTATGTTTGAAATAAAGTCTCAAAAGTAATTTTTATATTCAAAATAAAGTGATAAGTCCACAAAATTTCTTATGAAAAGATCCAAATTCACATGTGCCAGAATGCGAGCAAACCAATCCAGCCACCACTACCAGAAAAGATAGCCAAACGCCTTACCCTGTAATTTGACCCCTATATCACAAGGTCTTTAAAAAGCTCTTGTTATACCATCTTTCCACGCCCCTTCCTGCTTCAGACCCGCTCAGATGTCTTTCCCAGGATCTCGTGGACAACTCTCAACACCCACATGGAGGGTTTCCAGGGCATACATCTGACACCATGGAACTGAAGGTATTTAGACACTCAAACCGCTACACCTCTTCCCGCATGGACCATATAATTAAAAAGGAAGCACTATTTTGAATCTTTGTGTACTGTATACTTTTTCATAAAGTTTGTGTGAAATCAGCAAACATTAACCACTTGACCCCCCTCATGACCATGCCATTTTTTTGTGATGCAGCACAATTGCGTGGCCGTGCAACACTGTGCCCAAATAAAATGTTTGTCCTAATTTTCTAACAAATGGAGCTTTCTTTTGGTGGTATTTGTCCACCCCTTTTAAAAATGTAAATTTCTTCATCAGTTTAGTCCAATATGTATTCTGCTACGTATATTTGGTAAAAAAAATAGCAATAAGCGTTTTATTGATTGGTTTGCGCAAAAATTATAGCATCTACAATCTATGGGATATATTTTTACTAGTAATGGCGACAATCAGTGGCACTGGGATATTGCGGCGAACAAATGGAAAAAAAAAAATGAATGATCAGTGCTAAAAAAATATGCACTGTTGCTGTACTGATGACACTGGCTTGGAAGAAATTAACATCAGGGGCGATCAAAGGGTTAACTGTGTACCTAGCCTGTGCTTACTCACTGTGCGGGAGGTGCTTTGGTGCTAGGGGAAGGCAAAGATCAGTGTTCCTGCTTTGCAGGAACACAGGATCAATATTCTCCCTTCTGACAGGACAATCTGCCTTGTTTACATCGGTAGATTGTTGTTCTGCCTGAGTCCTGTGTAATCGGTGTGATCACAGCAGGAGCGGGTTGCCGGCGGCGTATGCTCGGTATCGGATCACGTACTAGTGTCATCTCCCCATTCCCTTCCTCAACATTGCATAGTGGAGAAAAGCTCCTGCAGACTCTTTGGGGGAATTAAAACTGGGGCACACAGAATCTGGTGCAGCTGTGCATACCAACCAATCAGCTTCCAGGCTTTAGCCCCAGTTCACGTCGCCGCAAATTTGACATGTCAAATCGCAGCCTATTGCCAGCAATGGCACTGTCCCAATCAGTCCGTGGCGTCTTTGTGGCGCTGCACCAATTTCCAAAAGTAGTCCCTGCACTAGCTTTGATGACTTTGGGGTGATTTCAATAGACATCTGTGCATGAACCCACACAGACTTCTTTCAAATTGCCCCTGATCTCGCAGTGAAATGCGAGTTTGAAATTGTGCAAGCTTAGCTGAACTTGCACAATTTCAAACCCGTGTTCAGTGTGAACGAGGGCTTCTTGTCAAAGCTTAATTGAACAAGCAGAAGTTGGAAGCTGATTGGTTAGTATGCTCAGCTGCACTAGATTCTACATGTGCCAGTTTTAATCAACCCTTTTCTGTTACAAGGCTAGAGGAAGTGTCAATGGACTATAAGGCTACTTTCACACTGAGGCGTTGAAAAAACACCTGTTTAACGCCTAGCGCTATTGCCGTGTTTTTGCAGCGTTAGCGCTAAAATTATCGCTAACGCCCAAGCGTTTTTGCCGCGTTTTTTTAGCGTTAGTATAAAAACCAACCCCATTTTACATCATATCCTGTTCACTTCCTGAATTTTGTGAGTGAAGAGACTGAATCAAGCGAAAATGGAGTTTACTGAGCTATTGTTACTTTTTGTGCTTATGTTTTGGGAACATACCCTGAAACAGGTAGGAATGTCGCTATTGGATTCATCCCATCCTCCAAACGCACTCCTTCAGAGGACAATTTGTGTTGCTGTATCAGAACTTGAGAGAGCACCCAGAAAAGTTTAAAAATTACACACGGATGAGCATGACAACGTAAGTGATATCCCATCCCATTGAGACTATTCGCAAAATCCCAAACTCTTAACCCTAACCCTAATCCCACTTTTACTAGTCCCAAACTCTTAACCCTAATCCCACTTTTACTAGTCCCAAACTCTTAACCCTAATCCCACTTTTACTAGTCCCAAACTCTTAACCCTAACCCTAATCCCACTTTTACTAGTCCCAAACTCTTAACCCTAATCCCACTTTTACTAGTCCCAAACTCTTAACCCTAGCCCCAATCCCACTTTTACTAGTCCCAAACTCGGAACCCTAATCCCACTTTTACTAGTCCCAAACTCGGAACCCTAACCCTAATCCCACTTTTACTAGTCCCAAACTTGGAACCCTAACCCTAATCCCACTTTTCCTAGTCCCAAACTCTTATCCCTAACCCTAATCCCACCTTTCCTAGTCCCAAACTCTGAACCCTAACCCTAATCCCACTTTTCCTAGTCCCAAACTCGGAACCCTAATCCCTGGATTATGTTTTGCCGTAGATTAGCAGAAATGTATGTTTTAATTTATATTTTTTCGTTACCAGATTTGACTTTCTGCTTGACATCTTAACCCCCGACTTGTTAAGGCAGGATACCAATTGCAGGTTGGCAATATCACCATGTGAACGTTTACTAAGGTAAGTTCCGTATATACTCGAGTATAAGCCGACCCAAACATAAGGGGAGGCACCTAATTTTACTGAAAAATTTTACTGAAAAATACTGTGTAAATACTATTTGCAGGCAAAATTTGTGGTCTCTGGACTCAAAGGGTCCCGAAATTACATTGCTGCAGATGGCCAAAAAAGTCGGAATTAGTGGCCCCGTATCTGACACTACAACATATAAAAATTGTGGTTTCCTAGCCCAAAGTGGCCCCAAAATCTGTTGAGCCAAAGTAGTTTGGGAAAATTACATTCTCTGCTTCCGAAAATTGATTGACTCTAGTATAAGCTGAGGGGGCCATTTTTAGACATGTGCACGGAAAAAATTAATTAAATTAATTTTCATTTTTTTTTTTTTGCCTTTTTTTCTAAAAGTGGAAAGTTGGGAAATGATAAAAAGCAAAATTCAGAATTTCTAAAATCATAAAATCCCAAATTCAAAACTTCTGAAATGCAAAAATGTGAAATGCATAATTTACGAAGTTATCAAAATTTGTGAAAATAAGAATTAGTAAATAAACAAATTGCACATGTCTATTTTCAGCCTCAAAAATTTAACCAAAAACTGTTTTGACTGGAGTATATATGAATAATGAAGAAGTGGACGTTTAAACACATAAGAAAATGACACTCCAAATTGTAATTGGAAAATTAATATATTTTTTATTCAATATATTCAGAAAAAGGCACCACATGTGCAAACCGGAAAAAAATTAAACATACACCATAAACCTGGGCATTATACTGTAAAAATTATATTCACAAAAGTAAAAATTTAATTATATGAAACCTATACATTTCACATATTATGAAAGGTGGGAGCAGGGTGTGTCTCCTCTAGAGGGGTGGGAGGGGGAGCTGGGACATTTGGGTAATATGGCTGCACATCAAAATGTGCTCCCGGAAAATGTTGGGGGTTTTGGGGCATTGGAAAATTGGGATAGGGGTTTTGTGACATTACTGGATATCTTGCAGCAGATGGGTATGATTGGGACCGTGAGGGACCTTGCCCCTCGTACCTCCCATAAAAATGTTGGCTTGTATTGGCCTCATATGGAGCATCTCGAGTGTGAACGGGTTGCTGCTGGTAATGATTAATGACCCTTAAAATTTCGGAACGCATGTTGCATTGGTGTTCTGATAGTACTTTTGCCATTTGAGCAACTAGGCTTCGGGCAAAAGATTCTAATTCGCCACCATATTTTTCTTGTTTCTTAAATAATTGTTTCACCGCATCCAGGAAGTCCTCAGACATTTGATGTTTGTTTTTTTACGTGCTTTTATTCTTGGGGTCGCCACTGCTGCTTCTGTGGTTTCGGCTTTCGTTTCTGACATTTGGGTCAAGTCTGCTGCATCGACCAATTGGCTGTTCTGCTCGCCATCCTCAGGGTGCTCCTCTGTATCAGTTTCCATATTGCTTTCTGTACTGAAAAAGAACAATTTTTATACCAAAACGGTCAAAATTGCACTCCTCCAAAAATAACAGATGTTATACAATTCCAAAAAAAACATTGACATAATGTTGGTATACTTACGGTTTCATCTCCATGACGGGCTTCAGGAACATGAGCTCTTCATAGTGGCAATAAACTCGCCCTTTACTTTTGCAGGAAGAACCACTCCTTACATTATTTTGAAGAAGTTGTTCTCTTCTATAATTGTCTCTCATTGTCTTCCACCTTTTCTTTAGTACATGTACTGAAATAAATTATTGATATTTTATTACAGATATCTGGGCACTGGAAATACCTATACATCATTACACTATGAATTCAGAACAGGAATCTCAATTGGAGAAATAGTCAAGCTAACATGTGATGCTATTTGGAAATTGAAAACTACTTTCATGCCAATTCCCAATCAAGAAAAATGGAAGAATGTTGCCAAGCAGTTCTGGATCAAAACCAACTTTCCAAACTGCCTGGGAGCAATTGATGGAAAACACATTCGCCTAATAAAACCCTGTCACAGTGGTAGCCGATATTTTAATTATAAAATATATTTTTCTGTAGTGCTAATGGCTATGGTTGATGCAGATTATAAATTCCTATATATTGATGTAGGAGCATTTGGCAGTTCAGCAGACTCTTTTGTTTTCATGAATTCCACATTTGGGAAACGTCTTCAATGTAATCGACTCGATTTACCAGAAAACAAACCATTACCTGGTATGCTAAGTCCAGATATGCCATTTGTTTTTGTGGCTGATGAGGCTTTTGCTATCAACGAACACTTAATGAAGCCGTACTCACGGAGGAATCTAGACACTCAGAAGAGAATCTTCAATTATCGTCTGTCGGGCACGTAGGCTGGTTGAATGTTCCTTTAGGATTCTTGCCAACAAATGGCAAATATTCCTTAAACCTATCAATCTTAAGGTGGAAAATGCCTGCAAATTAATCAAGGCAGCGTGTGTTGCACAATGTAGTAAGGGATAGGGATGGTGTTATTTTGAGGACACATTGTCTCATAATTTAGAACCTGCTGATTTTCCTCATGTCCGTGGTCCAACAGTAGGTTTCAGAATTCTGGAGGCATTTGCAAATTATTTTATGAGCCCTGCAGGAGCAGTAAGTTGGCAACAAAATATGATTTAATAATTACAGGTATCAACTATATACTTAGAAACCAAAGCGCATATTGTTATCTAGTTTCTCTATTAAATTCTTATTGTATTGATTAAAGACAATAAAAATATGTTTACTTGAACCTTGTTTAGACTTACTTTAGGAGTTCACTAATCACAATAATATACAGTATCTCACAAAAGTGAGTACACCCCTAAGTAAAAATTTTAAAATTGTGCACAATGTGACAATATTTTGTGTGGCCACCATGAATTCCTAGACATGTGCACTGCCAAAAATTTTTACTTTGACGTTTCCATTTTAATTATTTGTTTGTCTTTTTTGTGAAATTCGTAATTAACGAATTTTGTCATAATTCGTTGAACAAAGAATTAGGAACTTAACGAATTGCACATGTCTATGAATTCCCAGCAACGACCTAACACTCTTTGACATGTAGTTCAATCGAGCTTCCCAGGTTGCCACTGGAGTCCTCTTCCACTCCTCAATGACGACGTCACAGAGCTGGTGGATGTTAGAGACCTTGCGCTCCTCCACCTCCTGTTTGAGGATGCCCCACAGATGATCAATAGGGTTTAGGTCTGGAGACATGCTAGGGCAGTCCATCACCTTTACCCTCAGCTTCATTAGCTTGGCAGTCATCATCTTGGAGGGGTGTTTGGGGTCGTTATGTTGGAATACTGGCCTGCGGCCCAGTCTCCGAAGGGAGAGGATCATGCTCTGCTTCAGTATGTCACAGTACATGTTGGCATTCATGGTTCCCTCAATGAACTGTAGCTCTCTAGTGCTGCCATCACTCATGCAGCCCCAGACCATGACACTCACACCCAGGGCTGCCATGAGGGGGGTACAACCCATACACTTGTAAGGGGACCCGTTGTATGGATGGGCCCGGCCGACTGGCAGGGATGTGAGAAGGCGGGTCGGGTGCAGAGGAGCTCCTGTATGTGTGCGAGTCAGCAGGCTGCTGCTCTGTCATGAGCTGCCATTGGGCGCTTTGCTGCCACCTCTGGCCATTTCCTGCATGTGCACCCCTCTGCTTGTGTAAGCAAGAGCTGGGACTAGGATCACCTTACAAGTAAGGGCTGTGGTGCAGGGGGGGCTGTGTGTGTGTACATGTCTGTGTGTGTGTGTATGTACATGTATGTCATATATACACATGTGAGGGGGGCTCAGAGAGTACAGGTGTGAGGGGGCTGAGGCACTGAAGGACTTGGTGGGACGGCAAGTAGGCGTGAACCTGGGTAATTTTGGTGATCAGACTTGGGGGGGGGGGGGGGGGGGCGCAGGCTTAAAGCTGTATAAGGCGCCCTGCAATATCTGATGGCTGCCCTGCTCACACCACCATCTTTGAATTAAGTTCTGAAGTCATTTTCGGGCAAATTTAGACTAATTACTTAATTTCTATTTTTTTCAAAGTTGACATTTCCCAATTTTCTTTGCTAAATAATTTTTGGACATTTTATAAATGAAAGTGATGAAATTAAAAAATATATAATTAAAATAAAAATTGATCCATTCTAAGTTAGCAAATGTTTAGGGTTAGGGTGTTAATGTTATAGGGTTATGAGTTAGGGGTAATATTACGAGTTTGGGACTAGTAAAAGTGGGGTTAGGGTTAAGAGTTTGGGACTAGGAAAAGTGGGATTAGGGTTAGGGTTCCGAGTTTGGGACTAGGAAAAGTGGGATTAGGGTTCAGAGTTTGGCACTAGGAAAAGTGGGGTTAGGGTTCCGAGTTTGGGACTAGGAAAAGTGGGATTAGGGTTAAGAGTTTGGGACTAGGAAAAGTGGGATTAGGGTTGAACTTTTTGGGCTTGGGACTACTCTGAATGGGATTAGGAATGTTTTGCGGTTGAACTTTTTGGGCTTGGGACTACTCTGAATGGGATAAGGAATGGTTTTGCAGTTGAACTTTTTGGGTTTACAATCACACTCCTGCATATCTGACAAGGATTATGTAATTTGTACTAATTTTTTTGCAGATTTTTGCTTTCTTGGAAGGTCATTCCAGTCAACAATATGCTGTTCAGCAATGCTCTCCCATGCTAACATTCTTTTGCTGCGGTTAGCATACAGTGTATTTTTTGAATCCCAGAGCTCTGGGTAGTCCCGCACAGATTCTATGAATTCCTCAGGTTCAATTGCTGATCCTCTGGACCTGGATGATCTGGCCACATTTTCTGCCCTGCTGGCTTGCATCCTCCTGTCTGCAGCATCCATACTTCCTTGTCTTCCTCCTCAACCCCTCACAACAGCACTTCCTTTTATCCCAGCATGCTACACTTCACTGTGGTCATGTGACCTTTCCTCACCTTCAGTGTACTGGCTTGGACGTTTTTCAGGCGATTTTAAGGCGCTTTTAAAGCGCTTTACATTAATTTCAATGGACTTGGGCGTTTTTGAAGCCCTTTTTTAGCGCTACAAACAAGCTCAAAAAAAGCTGCTTGCAGGACTTTTCTCAACGCCCCGCCAGCGCAACACCTCAGTGTGAAAGCACACATTGAGATGCATGGGAGGCAGTTTTGAAGCGATTTCCAATCGATATTTTTAGCGCTAAAACGCCTGAAAAACGCCTCAGTGTGAAAGGTGCCTAAGTGTGGTGAGTTCACGGCACTTGTGCTTCATTGAGAACCATTGAGAAGGGTTGCTTTAGTAAAACTGGAGAGTGCAAAATCTTAAATTTTTTTATTGAACTTTTAGCCAAGTAAGATGTGGTAGAGATACCTAGAAACTTCTTTGTTCCAAGTTGATGCACAGCTCTAGTATGTCAATATAGTCCATCTTGTTTCTTCTTCTGGGCCAAATTGTTTTTTTAGTTTGTTCCATTTAGTTGAAAGTCTGGAAGAAAATCGCTGAAATCTTAACCTGGGTCTTGAGCTCTTAAAGCCGAGTTCCACCCAAAAGTGGAACTTCTGCTCATTGTACTCCCCCCCCCGCCACATTTGGCACCTTTCGGGGGGGGGGGAGAGACAGCATACCTGTTTTTTACAGGTATGATTTCCCCACTTCCAGGAGCCTCAGCTGTGGATATTGACGCCATGGCTGGGACTCCTCTCTCCCCTGTCACCGGGCCCATAGGAGAGAGGAGCGGAGCTTTGTGCATGCGCAGTAGGGTTCCCGGCGCGAAGCCGAAAGGCTACACTGCTGGGTTCCCTTACTCGCAATGGAAGCATCGTGCACCTGACAGCTGATGGCAACATCCGATTATTAAAAGTCAGCAGCTGTGGTATGTGTAGAGGGGGGGTGGGGCGTTTGTGGGTGAGGTCCTACACCTATTCGCTGAGAAAAAAAAATATCTGTGTGTATATATATATTTACAGTATCTCACAAGTGAGTACACCTCTCCACATTTTTGTACATATTTGCAGACACTGGGGGAGCTGCAGTTCATTGAGGGAACCATGAATGCCAACGTGTACTGTGACATACTGCAGTAGAGCATGTTCCCCTCCCTTTGGAGACTGGGCCGCAGGGCTGTATTCCAACATAACGACCCCAAACACACCTCCAAGACAACCACTGCCTTGATAAAGAAGCTGAGGGTAAAGGTGATGGAGTGGCCAAGCATGTCTCCAGACCTAAACCCTATTGAGCATCTGTGGGGCATCCTCAAATAGAAGGCGGAGGAGCGCAAGGTCTCTAACATTCACCAGCTCTGTGATGTCATCATTAGTAGAAGAGGACTCCAGTGGCAACCTGTGAAGCTCTGGAGAACTCCATGCTCAAGAGGGTTAAGGCAGTGCTGGGAAATAATGGTGGTCACGCAAAATATTGACTCTTTGTGCCCAATTTGGACATTTTCATTTAGGGGTGTACTCACTTTTGTTGCTAGTGGTTTAGACATTAATGACTGTGAGTTATTTTGAGGGGACAGCAAATTTACACTGTTATACGGTACAAGCTGTACACTCACTACTTTACATTGTAGCAAAGTATAATTTCTTCAGTGTTGTCACATGAAAAGATATAATAATATTTACAAAAATGTGAGGGGTGTACTCACTTTTGAGAGATACTGTGTGTGTATATATGTATGTATGTATATATATATATGTATATGTATATATATATATATATATATATATATATATATATATATATATATATATATATATATACACACCCATTTATAAAAAGCAGTCCTGATTTTACAGGGTAGGGGTGGTCATGATTAAAGGTAACATGCAAGCATACATACATATAGCCAAAAACATGGGTGATCCACAGACCTCTCTTTGTCGATTTTCACTTTCTTTCAACTAATGTTGGGCAACTGCACTGCTGGGTAAAATGTTTATTTACACAATACTGTAGGTGGAGGTGGAGCAGGTCAGCACTTAGAAGAAGCCTCCCTCATCCAGGGCCCTGCACATTACTGTCTTCTCTTGCTCTGCTAACAGTCTGGGGCTCCACCGGTCTTAACCCTGTATACTTTACAGTGTTGGGACCGGCAGAATGGCAAACTTTGTCAGCAAAGTGAGAGCTGACAATGTGCAGAGCAGTATCTTAAAGTGGAAGTAAACTTCCATATTTTGCTTTTACCTATAGGTAAGCCTATAATAAGGCTTACCAATAGGTAGTGAAAATATCTCCTAAAAGTCCACCGTTTAGTAAATATTTACATTTCATGCAGCCAGTGACATCACTGTCACATGCGCTCTGAAGGAACGGCCACCCGTGCCGTTCCTTCAGAGCCCTGTGCCGTAAACGGAGGCGCGTGTGTGACGTCATTGTGGTGCTGGCCAGTCGCAGATCCCGAAGCAAGACGGGTGAAGATGAGAGTGCCTGCAACGCTGACATCTCAGCACTGGAGGAGCTTTTTTTTTTAAGGTAAGCTCAACGTATTGTGCTAGTATGCAATGCATACTAGCACATTATGGCTTTACCTTGCAGGTTCCAGGGAAAAAAAGGCCAGCGGTTTACAACAACTTTATCCAGGATGCTGCAGCACCCCTGACAAACTCAGACAGCAACCCAGGTTTTTTTTTTTTATTATCAAATCTTTATTAGTTTTTTTGACATTTCCATTTAACATCACATTTTTTATCATATGTGCAAGTATTTATACATGAAGACATCTTTATCTAAATTTCATATACCCCCCTCCCACCTTTTCAGCAACCCACATATAGACCAAAAAAAAATATTTTTTTTTATCGTTTTCTCTTCTCCCCTCTCCCTCCTCCCCTCTCTCTCCCCCAAGTTCTGTTTCCCATCCCCCCCCTACTCTTCCCTCTTTTCCCCCTTCCCTTCCTTAAATAATAAGTGTGATTTATCCCTTATCCCTCTCCCTATTCCCTTACACCTACCTTTTGAGCTTACCATTCCCTTTGTGTAAGAAAATGTGTATGAGGCTTCTAAAGGCCATATTATTCCCTTTTAAACTATCCCTCCCCTTTTCCTCCCCCCAAATCCACCTCTTTGTTATGAAAATCTACATATTTCAGTTTCCACCTCCTGTGTGACCTATAGGGAAGGGTTAGGTTGAGGGGGACCCCCCACCAGGGTGGTAGACATGAGTGTGTAAGGCCCCTTTCACACTGGGGCGTTTTTCAGGCGGTACAGCGCTAAAAATAGCGCCTGTATACCGCCTGAAAAAATCCGGCCCCTTTAACTCCAGTGTGAAAGCCGCCGGGCTTTCACACTGGAGCGGTGCGCTAGCAGGACGGTCAAAAAAGTCCTGCTAGCAGCATCTTTGGAGCGGTGTGTTCACCGCTCCTATACCGCTCCTTCCCATTGATTAGAATGGGCCACCGCGGTGATACCGCGGCAATACCGCCGCTACGGCGGCGCTCTGCGGGGGGTCTTTAACCCTTTTTCGGCCGCTCGCGGGGGGTAAAACCGCACCGCGAGCGGCCGAAAACCGCTGCTAAAACCTTTAATTATTGCTCTCACTCTGACAATTGTGGTTATATATATCTATATCATGGAGCACAATCCCTGTTAACGTTGTATGCATTTGTGGGTGAGTTCAGGGCGATAGGGCTGCCTTTACATTTTTTTTGTTTCTATTTCATAATTGAAACATTTTTTTTTTTTTTTTTTTTAATTTAATGTTCTGGCTATCACAGGGGGGTAACAAGCCCTCTCTGTCATAACATTGGGAAGGTGACAGGTTCTCTTTATAAAGCTATAATTTCTCCCCTACTCTCCCTGGCAGCTAATCAAGCATAGATTGTGCTTGATTAGCTGCTTTCCGGGCCAGAGCAGCTGCGGAATGACCGCTCCTGCTTGCCATCCTGAATATGTTAATTGTGTCCCTGGGCTCTCAGGAGGAGTGGGAGAGCCTGGGATTACATAGGGGGGGAGGGTTTGGCACACTGCGTGTATCATAAAAGTGATCGGGTGGCTGTACACCTACCTGAATGCTTGCATGTACGCAGGGAGCTGGCTGAACAAACAGATGGAGAAAAAGCACATGGAAATGATTGAGGTCCCATTCACTGGACATCTGCTAACCTCAATTTGTTTGAAAGTAGATCCAGAAAAACTGCTGTACCTGTAACAGGTATGGTTAATTAACTTTCCGTAGTCTGTAAGCATCTGATATGCGAGCCTTTGCCCGTTATACATAAAGATGTGTTCTGGGTATGGCCTGCCATACAAGAGGCAATGTTCAAGGCAGTGAAAAAGTCTATTGCTGATATGTTAAAACATTTTAACCCAGATGAAGCAGTGGTAGTTAAAAGTGATGCATAAAAAAACAGGCCTTGGAGCCACATTAAAGAGAAACTGCAGACTGCTCACATAATTTGTAATACATTTTTGCCATTCTGAAGCTTCCCTCCAACAATTTTGCATATTATTTACTGTGATTCTGTACTTGCCAAATATGCTGCAGAAATCTACCTGCACTGAGTCTGGCTGAAACCATTTTAACTGGGCTGATGAAGCTGCTGCCTGTTCACTTCCTAGATTTATACAAAGGCACACAAGAGAGATATCTGTGCATGATGTCATAAGCCAAGGCTTTTTATCAGGCAAGAAACAGGAAATGGTTGTATTAAGGTATTTACTGGCAGTAAAAAAATAATTTTTACTATCCAAAGTTAAAACAACAAGGGCAGAAGATTTAATAGATGGAAAGTTGAAAAAATTACTGAAGGTCCGCTTTAACCACTTTCAGACCGGACCATTTTGCTGGCTTAAGACCAGACCACTTTTTGCGATTCGGCATTGCGTCGCTTTAACTGACAATTGCGCGGTCGTGCGACGTGGCTTCCAAACAAAATTGACCTCCTTTTTTCCCCACAAATAGCTTTCTTTTGGTGGTATTTGATCGCCCCTGCGGTTTTTATTTTTTGTGCTATAAACAAAAAAAGAGCGCCGATTTTGAAAACACATTATTTTTTGCTATAATAAATATCCCCCAAAAATATATAAAAAAAATTTTTTTCCTCAGTTTAGGCCGATATGTATTCTTCTACATATTTTTGGTAAAAAAAATCGCAATAAGCGATTATTAACCACCTGATTACTTTGTACTTAAACCCCCCTCGTGACCAGACCAATTTTCAGCTTTTGGCGCTGACGCACTTGGAATGACAATTGCGCGGTCATACAACGCTGTACCCAAATGAAATTTTTATCATTTTTTTCCCACAAATAGAGCTTTCTTTTGGTGGTATTTAATCACAGCTGGGGTTTTTATTTTTTGCGAAACAAACAAAAAAAGATGGAAAATTAAAAAAAAAAAAAAAAAATCATGTTTAATAGTTTGTTATAAAATTTTGCAAACAGGTAATTTTTCTGCTTCATTGATATGCGCTGATGAGGCGGCACTGATAGGCTGCACTGGTGGGGGACAGATAAGTCGGTACTGATGGGGACAGCAAAGATGGCACGGATGGGCACGGATGGGTGGCACGGATGGGCACTGATGGATGACACTGATGGGTGGCACTGATGGGCACTGATAGGTGGCACTGATGGGCACTGATGGGCACTGGTAGGTGACACAGATGAGCACTGGTAGGTGACACAGATGAGCACTGGCAGGTGACACTGATGTGCAGCACTGGCACTGTGGGCACTGAGAGATGGCAGTGTGGGCACTGGTAGGGGCACTTTAATGGGGCAAAGGTGGGCACCATGTATTGGCACATCGCTGGGCACATTGCAGTGAGAGGGACTGATGTCCCTCTCACTGCCGCCGGTGATCGGCTTTTTTTTTTCCGCTGATCACAGAGCGCGCCGCGCGCGCCCTTCAGGGGTCGCGCAGGCAGCTCGTGTCCGGGACGACGTCAATAGACGTCGTCAATAGACGTAGTCCCGGCACAATAGATCCGCGCTGTAGCCGTCATTTGGCTATAGCGCGGGTCTATAGTGGTTAATTGGTTTGCGCAAAAGTTATAGCGTTTACAAAATAGGGGATAGTTTTATAGCATTTTTATTAATATTTTATTTTTTTTTTACTAGTAATGGCGACGATCAGCGATTTTTATTGTGACTGAGACATTATGGCGGACACATCGGACATTTTTGACACATTTTTGGGACCATTGTCATTTATACAGCAATCAGTGCTATACAAATGCAAATGACACTGGCAGTGAAGGGGTTAACCAGGGGGTGGCAGTGTAGGGGTTAAGTGTTTCCAAGGGGCGTGTTACTAACTGTGGGGGGGCGTGGCTGTGTGTTACTGATCTCTGCTCCAATTACAGGGAGCAGAGATCAGTGTCACTTCTTGCTAGGCAGAACGGGGAGATGCTGTTTACTTCCGCATCTCCCCGTTCAGCCTCCCCGCGACCGGACTCACGGGGGTCCCGACCGGCGCGCACGCAATGGCACGGCAGCATTTTTTAAACGGACGTACCTGTATGCCCTTATGCCTGTCCGTGCCATTCTGCCGACGTACATCTGTGTGCGCCGGTCGGGAAGCGGTTAATAGATGTCCCGAGTAGCAGTAGTTTCAGTAAAGACTGTTGACATAAGCGGTGTCATTTGTCATTCAGCAGCTTTGCATTTGATGTAGGCATTTAATGTTGTGTCCTACATACTGTAATTCTCAAACACAATATTATATCTGTAACATCTTGCCTGACATCACATCGCTAACATTACAAGTGATATTTACTAGATGAGATTCAGTAGTATTACCATTTCTGTAAAAGCTTTTTCCATGGCCATTGTAGTACAATTCTCTGCTTACCGTATATAATATAGATACTAGAAATCCACATGGCCTTGTGTAGAAGTCCAGTAAGACTGGTCCTATGGATGTGACTGCGATTGTCACAGAGCAGCGCTGTGGGCACTACAGATCCAGCCCACAGCGCTGCTGCCATCCGATCTCTCCCCTCCACTGTACAGATCAGTACAAAGAGGTAAGAGAGGAACCGGCATCATGACATGACGCCGGTTTCATTTGACGGAGTGATCATGTGGTAAACGGCCGCCGGGTGTACCAAGATGGCCGCCGCTCTGGAGCTAGGATGAAGCCGCAGGCTTTCCTAAGGCCGAGGCAGCGGAGCGCTCTGCGGATCGCGTGGTGTACCGATCCGAACAGGTTGACCCGTCCGGATCATGGATCGGTAATGATCCGTTGCACCCCTAATTGACACGCTCAGCAGATTGCATGGGCGGCGTGCGATTGCTATGCAGTGCGATGTAGGGATACGCAGCAAATCTTTTGCGTTTCCTGCATCACATCAGTGTGAACCAGGGCTGTTTGCATTAAAAACAGGGGTTTAGTTTGCATACATTTGCAAATATATGCGTAAACTGCAGAGGCTGGAATAAGGCAGCCCAGTATTATCTGCAGTCCTTAATCTATACATTTTGAGAGCCTCCATAGTATGAGCATATACAGTATATAATAATGGATAGATTGAGGGCAGGTATGCCTAGAGGGAGCCCACTTCTCCTTAAAGGCACAGGGGCGCACAATGGCAGCTGAAGGTATCTAGTTTGTCCCCACTGTACAAACTATTTTTTTGTATAATGTGAAAGATGATGTTACACCGCAATAATTGTGGGAGAATCGTGATCTTTCTTCTAAGCAAAAAAAATTGTGATTCTTATTTTATCCAGAAGCGTGCAGCTTTACTATAGGGCGGTCGCTAAGTGGATAAAGACTAATAAGATGAACACCTGAACGAAAATGTTGGAATCTGTTTTTTATTACTTCTATCCTACATGGCTTGGGTTAAAAAAAAAAAAAATTGTTTAAAAGAAATCCTTAACTTATATTCCGAGTTCTGGACTGCTCGCTGTTATGAGGATGACGTTGTTCAGGATTCTCATTGGATTTTGGCAAAGCTGAGGATCCAGAATTTTGTGCGCATGTGCTCCTAAATCCACATAATGGATGAAGAAAGAGAAAAGAGCTGGAGAGTCACACCAGAGTGTTGAAGTCCATTAAGCCCATTCCAATAAAAAAGTTCAAGCAGAATCTGTGTATAGAGCCAACATGTTTCAGGGGTTTGAATTAAAGAAGGTTCTTAAGCCTGAAGGCTTTTTACCTTCATGCATTCTCTGAGAAGCTAGGAGCGCCTGTGGGGGACCCGAGAAGAGGAGGATAGTTTTACACAGAGCAGGTAAGTATAACCTGTTGTTTCAAAAAATAAATAAAATTGTTAACCATCAGTTTAACAAATATATAAAAATAAAACCTATAAACAGTATATAAACCTACTTTTTTTCCTTGTCCTATAGGTTTATATATTGTTATACGTTTTATGTTAATTGCAGGCCAGATTAAAGAATTGCCTCTCAGCTGCACAAAGGCTTTGGCTATAAACACAGATGCTGCTTGATCTTTTTATTGGGATAAACTTATTTTGGACTTACTTACAGACTTTAACACTCTGGTGTGGTACTGCGGTCTTTATCTTTCTTCAGTGTCAGTCCCAAGTGGCCTTGGCAGTCGTTTTAGTTTAGGAGAACAGACAGCTCCATGTTGAAGAGGTTGCTCATCCCATTACTTCCTCCTTATCAGGTGAAAATGTGCGAGGTGTGACAATTTAATTTCCAGAATGGACTGTAAAAAAGAAAGTTTTCTTACGTTGAATCTAGGAGGTAGCTAAAAAAAGTTAGGAGGCAGTTTGTACGTGGTGATATGTAACATGTATATCGCAATCAACATTTTCATACATAGGGGCCCCAACACATGCATTTACGTTTGTATGTGCATATATGTGGGGATGGCGGGGTTTCACTTAACTTTTTTTTTCCATCACACAAGGGACAAAAAGTCTCCTATGTGATGATTTTTTTGAGACAGGTTCTCTGTAATGAGACATGCAGGGTCTAAAGGGCCCTGCATGTCTCCCCCGCACTCCACTGAATGTAATGCAGTACAGATCGCACTGCATTACATTCTTTCCTGACCATGCTGGCCGGGGAAACGGTCAACGGGGACCCTGAAGTGATGTCCTACACATTGCTTCCAGGGTCAGAAACAAGATTGGGAGGAGAGCGGACATGTCCACTCTCCCTTCTATTCTGTGGTGCCCACTATGCTGGTCCCAGGCCCATAGATGGGCAAGTGGAGCCCTAATACATATCGCGGAGCGCCCGTGTGGTGGGAGAGGAAGCAATTGGGTGGTAGCAGAGCCGCCCAAATGCTTCCACCTGACAAGTGAGCCCTGCTGCTTGCCCACACAGAGTTCTATGTTTACAAACACACAGAACTCTGTGTAGAGAGAACAGCGATCTGGTTGTTTCTTCTCCCTGAAAAGCACTGATTAGTAAGTAAAAGCAGCACACATTACACACATCAGACTTGTTAGGCACACAGATCACCCCTAGATATTAAGCCCTGCCCAGCCAGTGTCATTAATACAGTGTCAGTGTACAGTATTATTACTGATCACTGCATTAGTGTTACCAGCGACGTCCATGTCAGTAAGTTAGTGACCCTCCCAGCCAGTGTCTGTTAGCGTCATATTGTCCACCACAGTATTGCAGTCACTATGTAAGTCGCTGATCACCGCCATTACAGTATAATTTGTAGACGCTATAGCGTTCACGCGAACCAATTAATATATACTCATTGGGAGTTTATTTTTTATTTTTTACCAAAGACATTTAGAAAGAATACACTTTGGCCTAAAATTATGAAGAAATCCTTTTTTATTGGATATGTTTTAAAACAAAGTAGAAATGTATTTTTAATTTTGTTTCAAAATTTAAATTTTTTTTGTTAAAAATAAAAAGCCCAGTGGTGATCAAATACCACCAAAGAAAGCTCTATTTGTGTGAAAAAATGTGAATTTCATTTATGTACATAATGTTACATGTGACTGCACAATTGTTAGTTAAAGTAGCACAGGGCAAATGTAAAAAAGTAACGTGCAAAAAATTCCTAATAGTGATGGGTTACCTTTTTCCCCAGAGCCAGTTGTAAGTATTAAAGTAGAACTGTAGGCAAAACTTTTAGTGTTTTTTTTTTTTTAATATATTTTTTATATTTAGGATAGAGTAAAGCTCGGTACACACGGGCCGAAAGTCGGGCTGCATTGGCTGGTTTCTATTGAACATTTGGCCAGTGTGTACTGCAGTCAGTCTGACGGAAGCTTCTGTCGAAGAGGCATGACCGATGATATTTGTGACAGGACCACACAGTGAGTGTACCTAAATGTGCCTACTTGACCAGCTGTCCTTGCTGTGCCCTTTCACTTGCCTGTGGCCTCCTTGATGCTGGCCATACAGTCAGCAATTTTCTGCAAACCACTTTTGACTAAACCGATCAAGGCAAGTTTCCACCAGCAAGCTTTATATGTACAGTATAGCTAAAGGACATGCGCCCCTTCGTAGGGGGCATTGATCCACTCAATAGTTTTTGTTGTCAAAAGCTGATTGAAAGCTTTTGAAATTCCCACAAATTTGCTGTACAGTATGTATTGCTTACCAGTCTCCCATCTTAAAATCCATTAAGGCTCGATTCACATCTATGCATTTTGCTTTTGAGCGTTTTTGCGGTGCTTTTTGCAGTGCTTGCCGCGTTTTTGGACACGCGTTTTTACCGCGATTTGCGTTTTGCGTTTTTGTATTTTTTTTTTTTTTACACTGTGGTTGCTTAGCAACCAGCTATATACAGTGTGAAAAAAAAACGCAAAATCACGGTAAAAACGCGGTACTTGCGTTTTGGATGCGGGTCCATTGACTTCTATTACATGCAAAACGCTGCATTTTGCATGAAAAAAAGTCCCTGACCCTTTCCAAAAATGCAGAGGCCCAAAAATGCATTGATGTGAACATGTTCCATAGGAACCCATGTTAAAAAATTTCCCTGCATTTCTGCAAAATGCAAAATGCATCAAAAAACGCGCTAGTGTGAATGGAGCCTAAGGCAGGAAAAGGAAAGGCAGCAGAAGGACATAAGTAAACCTAAAATAAAATGGACAAGTACACTCTATAGTGCATTACCCCCTGGCAGTGATGTCATCGCGCACAGCTGTGGCAGATGCTCAGTGTGTGATGCTCATTTCTCTAACAATACTGTAAGTGCGCAATTTTGGAACAAATTGAATTTTATTGGGGGTAATGCACTATAGAGCGCTTTTTTATTTTATTTTTTTTTTATTTATGCACCACGACTGCTATTTTGTCTGCTGTGAGACTCGTGTACTGGGTACCCCGAGGTCCATAAAGGAAGTGAGGATTAACCCCTTGTCTGCCTGGGTGTAGTGGTGGTTTCTGAAGGAGTATAATTAAATGTGTTTGGCCTGTTTTCTTGAGGCCTTGATCTCTGGTAAGCAAGTTGTGTGCTTACTTGGGTGGTGGAGGTGCACGGAAGTAGCAGCCAAGAGTCGATTGGGGATCCTCTTCAGTTAGAAATAGTTCCTTGATGAACTTTTGGTTATTTATTGCACTAGGCACTTCTTTGATTACCCTTGAGCACTTTTTGCACATATTGTTTTGGTAATATTCATTGATGCTGTTTAGCACATGTATTTATTATTCATGAAATTTGCACAATTAGATTTTTATATAATTCATGATTATGTATTTTTTAAAAGACATTTCACCTAACCAGCTGTAGTGACATTTTTTTAAGCTCTGTACACACGGGCCGAATGTCTAGAGACAACGGATGACATTCGGCCCGTGTGTATGTTGGTCTGCCTGGCGGAAGTTGGCTGTGCGTGCTGGAAAACTAGCAGCCAACCGACTCCCGATCAGCGATGTTCGGGGTATTCTGGAGGGGGGGGGGGGGCTGTCCCCATAGTATGCGATGCACATTATGACATTACCTCACAGGTACAAACAAACAAGCCAACAAAAAAAAAGCATACAGTGGTTTACAACCGCTTTAATGACCTCTGGTTATGAAAGGGTTAAATAAGAGGAAGCAATTCAAATTACATTTTTTTTGTGTTTTATGAAAGTATGATTATGTACCAATAAACATCCGTCCCTTTTACAACTATTTTCATGTACTTTAAATAAAACCAAGAGTCCTTAGTGAAATCAATTGGCCAAGAGTGAAGATCTAGTGATCCTCTCTTCCATTCACTGACACACTTTTGACCAAGAGATTCCAAGCCTGCCCACCACGGCAAGGTAGACTCTTCTAGGGCAGGACCTACACTAAACTACACTAAGCTACCCTACTCGATGCTAGTCATCGTTTTTCTAATGTTGGATGTATGTTTGTAGTAGGCCTCATCCTATAATCTGTGTGTGCGTTCTACTCTCTCCTAATTTGGTTGTGTGTCTGTCTGCATCTCTCTAAGGTTTGTACCAGTCAGTTATGTACATCTAGACGTCCTCTGTTAGTTTAGGCCAGTGTATGCAGGGCTGGTGCAAGGATTTTTGACACCCTAGGCGAAACCTCATTTTGCCCCCCCCCCCGCGGCTGATTCTACCCCCTTTTCCCTGCCCATGTAAATCCCACCAAGCGCCCATCAAATGCAGCCTCACCAGCGCCCATCAAATGCAGCCTCACCAGCGCCCATCAAATGTAGCCTCACCAGCACCCATCAAATGCAGCCTCACCAGTGCCCATCAAATGTAACCTCACCAGCGCCCATCAAATGTAACCTCACCAGCGCCCATCAAATGTAACCTTACCAGCGCCCATCAAATGTTACCTCACCAGCGCCCAACAAATGTAGCCTCACCAGTGCCCATAAAATGTAGCCTCACCAGCGCCCATCAAATGTAACCTCACCAGCGCCCATCAAATGTTACCTCACCAGCTCCCATCAAATGTAGCCTCACCAGTGCCCATCAAATGCAGCCTCACCAGCGCCCATCAAATGCAGCCTCACCAGCGCCCATCAAATGTAGCCTCACCAGCACCCATCAAATGTAGCCTTACCAGCGCCCATCAAATGTAACCTCACCAGCGCCCATCAAATGTAACCTCACCAGCGCCCATCAAATGTAACCTCACCAGCACCCATCAAATGCAGCTTCACCAGCACCCATCAAATGCAGGCTCCCAGCACCCTTCAATGCAGCCTACCAGTGCCCATCAATGAATGTTTGCCTGCTGCGGGAGTCAGGACACAGACACAGTCCTCCACCACTGCTGCACCTCTGACACTATGTGTGAATGGAGCGGCAACTGCCTGCTGATGCTGAGACTTAGTTGCTTGCTGCAGAGAGAAGAGAGTAGGAAAACCAGTGGCTGGGCACCCTAGGCAGCAGGGCGCCCTATGCGGCCGTCTAGTTTGCCTAGTGGTAGCACCGGCCCTGAGTGTATGCCAGTCAATGTATGTTGACCAGTGTGTGTCAGTAAATAAATGTAAGTCCTGTCTTTTACCTTGGAACGTAGCCACGTTCCTCTGCAGTTTGGAGCTCATCGTGTCTTCTGTCAAAGAATCTTGGTCCTCCCGATCTGACAATGAAAGAATCGCAGATTCTGTCCATCTGTGCGCGGATTTTCTGCCTGAAGATCTCGTCTTTCATCTCAGGTGGAAATGGCTTTGAAATCTCATTGTTGGTTGATCTCTTGCCTTTACGTGAAGGACGCTTGAAATAAAAAATCCCATTTTAGTATTGGTGCACACAATATAATACCCAACATGTTAAACATTAGAATTCCAAAATAAAAACAAGCTTCAGTACCCTAAATTTTCCATAGATGGCATTTAAAAGCCCCTACAGGTCATCAGTTTAACAATAAGGTGCTATTAAATGCACATTTTTACAATTAAATTAAAAAAAAGATGTTTACCTGCTTTGTGCAACAATATTTGGTCCTTTACCTCCTTTTTGGCAGTCCCCCACTGATGCTGTCCACTCCTTTTTCCTCTGAGTGCCCCCTTAGCAAGTAGTGTACTATGGGGGCACCCATGCGGGCTTGCTTCTGAGCCAGGCTGTATGCATCCATAGACGCACACAGTGCTGGTAAGCCATGCCCCAGCTCCCTCCTCACAGGTGTTTGACTGACAGCAGCAGAAGCCTATGGCCACTGTGACCCTCAGTGTCTCCTGTGAGGTCAGGAACTGAAAGGAGCTGTGCTGCAGACAGAACAGAGCTGGAATGGTGACAAAAAGCAGGTAAGTGTTTAGGGATTGGGGGGGGGGGGTGTGCTGGGTGGGTAGGACAGATATAATTAAATTATTTGCAATATTTTCAGCAGTGGCAGCCTATGTATCATTGCAGGTTTCCTATCATAAAGGAGAAGTGAGGACATACCAGTAAACCTGTAGAAAGCCTCAACATCCTGGGGGGAGGTCTCTGGGAGCCGCAGAAGAGCTTGCAGGAGCGGACATTCTCCATTGGTCACTTCTTTGCTTCTCTTTGCCGGTCTCTCCTCCCCTCCGGTTGATGAGAGATGTCTGGTCTTTCTTTTCATCATCTTTCCTGTCCTATTCGGGAGAAAGGTGTCTATAATTGGGGATGTACAGTAGGTGTATGTTGTGGCTGCAAGGAGATTGTAAGTATGTTCAAATATTGACCCCCAACCCCAAAATATGACCTTAGAGGTTAAAACGACCTTATTTTATAGATATATTATCACTATATATATCAGAAATGGAAGAAATTTAACACAAAACCTTATACAAACAGATCTACCCCCTCCCCTCCCCCTCACAGCTGTATACAGCTAGTCCCCCACCCCCAAACTCCTCAAAACCCTCAAATCTAAAGTTTTATATCAATAAATACTTTTATTTCAATAAATACTATGAAAAAAATCAATAAAATAGTAAGCCTGTTAAGCGATTCGGATAGCTTCTGTCGTCACACAGCGATGCGATTACCATCCATCTATGCAGTCAGACTGAAGTGACAGTTGGAGCTGAGCTCTGGTCACATGACCTCACTCCATGTGCAGCCAGTCATGTGATCGCCATGGAAACAGTCCTTAGCAACTAGTTGTGCCTGGGGTGAGGTCATGTGATCTGCTACTTTAGTCTGACTGCTTTTATTGGGAAAAAATAATTATATATATATATATATATTTTTTTTAATTCCAATAAAAGCAGTCAGACTAAAGTAGCAGATCACATGACCTCACCCCAGGCACAGCTAGTTGCTAAGGACTGTTTCCATGGCGATAACATGGCTGGACCTAATAAAAAATAATTTTATTTATATATATATATATATATATATATATATATATATATATATATATATATATATATATATATATATATATTAGGGCTGCGGAAAAAATAAACGATTAATTGTTCGATTAATCATTAATTTGTTTGATTGATCAAAATAATTTTGATCGAGGAGGATTCGCGGAGTGAGCTCCGCAGTCTCGCCCATAGGAAAGGCCGCGGCTTCGGGCTAGCTCCGGAGCGGCGGCCATCTTGGTCCACCCGTCAGCGGCTTAATAGAGGCGCAATGACGTCATCATCGCCTGCTTGTGCCGTCTACTCTGAGGACGGATGGATCTGCCTGCTGTCTATTCCAGACAGAGCAGACAATCTATATATGTGAATATTAAGGTATGGGGGAGATGTGGGGAGATGTGGACATTACAGTATGGGGGAGATGTGGATATTACAGTATGGGGGAGATGTGGACATTACAGTATGGGGGGGATGTGGACATTACAGTATGGGGGAGATGTGGACATTACAGTATGGGGGGAGATGTGGACATTACAGTATGGGGGGGATGTGGACATTACAGTATGGGGGGGATGTGGACATTACAGTATGGGGGGAGATGTGGACATTACAGTATGGGGGGGATGTGGACATTACAGTATGGGGGGGATGTGGACATTACAGTATGGGGGAGATGTGGACATTACAGTATGGGGGGAGATGTGGACACTGTATGTGCGTTATAATTAATCAAAATTAGTCGATTAAAAAAGAAATCGATTAATCGAACACAAAAATGTTAATCAGTAACAGCCCTAATACATATATATATATATATATATATATATATATATATAAAATATATTCTGCAGCAGGTGTCAGTGATAAGTTAATGACACCCCTAACGCAGATTGCAAACACGTTGTGTTTTTCCCACACCGGATCGCATAGTAAAAAAGTACCATGCGTTCTGGCTGCATTCTGTTTCTAAAAGTAGTGCATGTACTACTTTTGGTGCAGTGCGATTTTTACCCATTCAAAATGAATGGACTGAAATTGCACCGCATATAACTGCATGTGAATTGCACGGGAACACACAGAATGTTTCTGTGCGATTCTTCTGCTGGCATGGTGTGAACTGGCTTGGAAAATGCTGCTTTCACAGGAGTTTAAGTTTTTTTTTTCTCCTGCCTGTAGAAGCAGCTCAATGTTTATTCTATGGCCTCATGCATGTTTATTGTAAACGCTGTTTTTTTTGTTTTTTTTTTCCTGACAAGACAATCAAGTTTTCAAAACAGTTTCGGTGAGTTTAGCAGAGTTTTGTAGTGTTGTGTTTTATTTAATTGGTCAAAGTTTTAATTTATTCTGCCCATCAAAATTCTCAAACGCTGAAGTGCTACACGCACCTACTGCTTTGGCACATTTAGCCGTGTTTGGTGATTTTATGCCCAAAAACGGCTCTCCTGAATGCGATTCTTCTGCATTCAGGAGAAGGAGCTTTGACTGCCTCTAAACTCTGCTGCTCCTAAACTGCTCTAAAAGCCTAGGGGTTAATTGATTTACTAAGACTGGAGAGTGCAAAATGTGGTGCAGCTCTGCAAGGTAGACAATCGGCTTCTTGCTTCAGCTTGTTCAAATAAGCTTTGATAATAAAACCTGGAAGCCGATTGATTTCTATGCAGAGCCACACCAGATTCTGCACTCTAGTTTTAGTAAATCAACCCCATAGACTATAGGGGCTTAGGCAAAGCAAATGCCAAAAGCCCCAAAAACTTCAGTTTAGGAGCAGCAGTGTGCATGAGGCCTTAATGATTTGCTGCAAATCAGTTAAAGTAGAGCTAAAGCTAAGTTTAATTTTGGATAGAATAACGGTGGATTATAACAACCCCTGTCAGGTTTTTATTTTTTTATTTTTTGGTCCATTTCCGTCCTATTGGGGCGAATTGCCCCAGCCTTCCTGTTATAATGAAATTACCTTAAACACCCTTAACCTCCGACACGTGCAATAAAGTACCGCATGAGAAAATACGGTAGTTACCGAACAATCAAAAAATACTGCATTCGTTATTTAACGCTAAATTCTTAGTGAATTGAATTTTAACAACTGATTTAGCGCATGCGTTATTTTACCGCAATTTTATTTGTCTTCCCTTTTTTTATTCTCCGAGATGGGGATGGATGCACATCTTCATATGTGTCTCATTTAAAGTCCCAACCCCTTTTAGTTTACTCATTTTATTTGTCGTTATTTAACTCTTAGTAGATCGAACCTATTATGTACTGTATGTTATTTGTATGTTTAGTGGTTTGTCTGCAGATCAGCCTAAAAATAGCTTTACTTTATGATAATTTTTGATTATAGCTGGATTGAGTTCACTTTATGACTCTCACTGATGCCGTGTTTCACATATAGCATTAACACTGATCTTAACCACTTTCAGACCTGACCATTTTGCTGGCTTAAGACCAGAGCACTATTTGCGATTCTGAACTGCATCGCTTTAACTGACAATTGCGCGGTTGTGCGACGTGGCTCCCAAACAAAATTGACGTCCTTTTTTTCCCACAAATAGAGCTCTCTTTTGGTGGTATTTGATCACCTCTGCGTTTTTTATTTTTTGCGCTATAAACAAAAAAAGAGTGACAATTTTGAAAAAAAAACCTCAATATTTTTTACTTTTTGCTATAATAAATATCCCCCAAAAATATGTAAAAAAAAATGTTTTCCTCAGTTTAGGCCGATACGTATTCTTCTACATATTTTTGGTAAAAAAATCACAATAAGCGATTATTGATTGGTTTGCGCAAAAGTTATAGTATACAAAAATAGGGGATAGTATTATGGCATATTTTTTTTTTACTAGTAATGGCAGCGATCAGCGATTTTTATTGGGACTGCGACATTATGGCGGACACATCGGACATTTTTGACACATTTTTGGGACCATTGTCATTTACACAGCAATCAGTGCTATTTAAATGCACTGATTCCTGTGTAAATGACACTGGCAGTGAAGGGGTTAACCAGGGGGTGGCAGTGTAGGGGTTAAGTGTTCCTAGGGGCGTGTTACTAACTGTGGGGGCGTGGCTGTGTTTAAGTGAACACTGATCTCTGCTCCAATCACAGGGAGCAGAGATCAGTGTCACTTGTTGCTAGGCAGAACAGGGAAATGCTGTTTACTTCTGCATCCCGTTCAGCCTTCCCGGGACCCGCGACCAGACTCACGGGGGTCTCAACCGGCGCGATGGCACGGCGGCATTCTTAAAGGGACGTACCTGTACGCCCTTATGCCTGTCCGTGCCATTCTGCCGATGTACATCGCTGGTCGTGAAGTGGTTAAAGCACATGAACATGGTATATTTTTACATAGTTATATGGATCCTAGTTGAACCAATGCAACTATGTACAGTATATATCATACCTGGCTGATGCCCCTGAAATGTAAAAATCCCTGGGCACCATTCAGAGAATGCTTTGCATTTTCTGAATGAATGTAAAACATTGATTGGATGAGGTGGAGAGTGTGATGTCTCCCCTCCATGTCCTTCCTTTGCTTTCATTCAAAAAAGGTAAAGATTCGTTTGAATGGTGCGTGGGCCGAGCACCCGATGATCTGTATTCACAATGGATCAGGGTGGCCACTCAGCACAGAACCTAGAAGTAAGTGGATATCACTAGATAGTGATGGAGGCTACTTCAGTGATTTCCATCAGCCAGGTATGGTGTATACAAAATTACATCGGTTAAATCTGGTCTAATGTAACTGTTTTAACATTTTCCATGCCTGGAATTAATCTTTATTGCAAGAAAAACTGCTTTTGCAAGCAGGGCACTAAATGCTACAGTACAGATGTGTGCTCATATTGAGAAGGAATTTTTGGCAGGTAATGATGAACAAATTGGCCAATGTTAGATTTGCATGCCAATTGTCAAACTCACCGCAAATCCTGAGAATGCACAGTCGCATGAAACATGTTAGGCGGAGCTTCATGCGTGACATAATGCCGCCATATTGGGTTTAATGTGGAGGCTGTTGATGTGAATGCAGATCGGTTTTTAGAGTTTTAACCATTTGGTTCCATTTATGTCCAGTTTGATATTTCTGATTGCAGTTGTATATTACAACTTAGGTTGTGTATAACTTGTGTTACATGGTGAACATTTTAAATTATAAACAAGCATATATATAAATATATACTACACTTTGGCCCCTTTCTCTTTCTCCAGTGTATTAGCTTTGTCCATACAGTAACATGATACAATATTGCCCTTATTGATAGTGTGAAGTACTTTGATGAGCTGGACAAAAGCTGGAGAGGTTTTAAAGGGAACCTTTTTCAGTGTAAAAGTTAAGGAATATTTTATAGAATCCATAAACAGTTTTTAACCACTTAAGGACCGGAAGATTTGCCCTCTTAACGACCAGGCCATTTTTTGTGATAAGGCACTTTGTCGCTTTAACTGACAATTGCGCGGTTGTGCAACATTGTACACCAAACAAAATTAATGTCCTTTTTTTTCCCCCCACAAATAGAGCTTTCTTTCTGTGGTTTTAATATTTTGCGCTATAAACAAAAAAAGACCAACAAGTTTGAAAAAGAAAAAAAACAATATTATTTACTTTTTGCTATAATAAATATCCAACAAAAAATTTAAGAAAACGAATTTCTTCACCAGTTTATGCCAACATATATTCTTCTACATATTTTTGGTAAAAAAAAAATTGCAATAAGCGTATATTGATTGGCTTATGTCTACAAAATAGAGGATAGATTTATGGCATTTTTATTATTATTATTATTATTATTTTTTTTTTTTTTACTAGTAATGGTGGTGATCAGCGATTTTTAAGGGGATTGCAGCAGACAGATCAGACACTTTTGACACTTTTTTGGGACCATTGACATTTGTACAGCGATCAGTGCTATAAAAATGCACTGATTACTGTATAAATGTCACTGGCAGGGAAGGGGTTAACACTAGGGGGTGATGAAGAGGTTAAATGTGTTCCCGGGAAGGTGTTTCTAACTGTGGGGGAAGGGGACTGACTGGGCGTACAGCGAGATCTCTATTCCTAATCACTAGGAACAGACGATCACTCTCTACTTCCCTGTCAGAATGGGGATTTGTTTGTTTACATTGACAGATCCCCATTCTGGCTCTCTATGGAGCGATCGTGGGTGGCTGGCGGACATTGTAGCTGCCGGCCACACGCATCAGCTCCCACACTGCGGACTTGCGCCTGCTGTAGCTGTTGAAGGGACCTCCGTATGGAGATTAGCGGGAATGAGCCGATCTGCCATCATATAATGATGGAGGCTGGTCGGCAAGTGATTAAAGTGGTAAGAAATGCTCGCCGCCTTTAACTTAATGTAGAGATAAAAATAAATGCAGTGCAATATCTTTACTGTCCATCGGTTATAAAACAACCAATCCTATAAGGAACCACAAGTCCCAGAAAAGATAATGATGAAAACCACGTGAGAAGTGTGTGGAACATTTGTGATACAACATTGGAAACATCTGGGAAGATGGCTGTGACGGTTCGGTGACTATATTGAATGTGCAGCACTTGAGAGACTACTGCTCATAGAGTCATGTAATGGAGAAATAGTTCTCTGCTTCAGATTTCTATTCAGTGAGTCGAGGAAATGAAAACTGTTCTGTAAAGCAACTGTGTTGCAAGAGATATACTGAGCCATTGATTGATTAAGCCTTTAAAATGCAACATGACTGGACATTTGTTTATTCTGGGTAACAGAGAGGGAGAGAGGGATACGATATGGTGGAGAATCTCCTAAAACAATATGCTCAGGCTTGATATTTCTTTGCATTCTATCATGGTACAGAAATGTTTGTGTATTGAGGAGCCATTTTCCTAAGAGAAAAATTAGCAAGGAGGTCAATGAAACCTTCTTGCTTTTAATGGATGGGAAAGCAGAGGAATTAAATCTTAAAGACTTCACATATTCTATATTCTTAGAATTGATCAAGATTCATTTACACATGCTGGGATCTTTGGTCCATGTGAAACATATGCACATTTGCAGAATTTTACGGTCAAAACCGAAAGAATTCGAAATAAATACACCGTAAGTGTCATTTTCTAGAAGTAGTCACCTGTTGCTGCAGAGAGTTAAACTTCAAGTAAAGAAAACATAAACTTTTAAAAATTCAGCTAACCATGTTTATCATTCGTACTGCAAAACAAATCAAACAGCACTTATTTAGAATATTCCCCTTATATGATTGTACTCTATGGAATTGTGCACCTAAGCAACCTTTCATGCTGTATCAGGAGCTCTAAAAGGGGTCCACTGGGCCTATTACCTTTAATTATACTGGGTAAAAAACTTCACAAATTGGAACCATTCCTTTAAATCCCCAGCTGTATTTCATTGAGTTCAGTTAATCTGTATCCCTTGGATCTCTCACAAATTAATTTATGTATCTAAATGATGCCCAGATAAATATATTCAGACTCTGGGCTCAAAGGGAGTCTGAAATACAGCTCATTAATATCCATGCATGAAAATAATTAGCATACTACCTTGAACTTTCATCTAGTGTGAACAGATTACAGTACACTTCCCTAAATCTCATGTATTGCTTAGAAATTTATTTAGACCCTATATGAACCTGTAAGTGGTGGTAGGGAGACCTGCACATTTTTGAAGAGTTCTTTATTATTCAGTGGGTCAATCAATCCAAAAATGATATTTCCAGATTAGAAAGAATATGGTGGGATGAATCTTCTCTTAGCTTGGTATATCTCCTGCAGACTCCAGTGGCATATTGCATGTCTTGGGCCTGTTCCTACGCACCCTATATGCTCGTTCCTTTGAATTAGAAGTAGTTTACAAAAAACACAGTCACTTCCAGCGCTAATAGGTCTTCCAAGGTGTGGAGTAACAGATGTGAGATAAAATGGTGGTGTGAAAGGTATATATGGTATCCCAAAACTAGGTGGATGCTGCCTTCCTCAGATGGGGTAATACGAAAGGAACTACAAGAAAAACAGAAATGGAAGGCGCGCACACCTAGTCCATTACCAAAGATAATTTAATAATAAAAATGTTTTATATAAAAGTAGGTACTCACAAAATGCAACTGACAAAAGGCCATAAAAACAATGCATAGCCATGCACAGAACACAGGGTATAAAAGAAGTAGTTGCCTGGTGGCCTCTGTTTTTCAATACTTTCTAAAATGCAAACTCTGAAGAAGCATGTCAAGAAAATCCAGTTTCTGATCTATATACTTGCTCTGGGTCTGTGATACAGAAAAAAATTAAAGCCAGAGGATCAGCATGCCAGCCAGAGAACTAGCATTTTCAGAATAAGAGGTCAGCAATGGCAGCTACAATACTTTCTCTGTACAGACTTCCTTTAAACATGCAGCAGGAAGAGGGAAGCCCTGTTGTACTTGTTATAGAAGGTGCAGACCTGGCAACTGAAATGCAGAGGTCTACCACTAAAGTTTCTGAGAACCCTCTATCAGGTTGTAAGATTTAGCAGGAAGGTTGATGTTCTTGTCAATACAAAACTGGATACCTAGCAGATTCCTACCTGTATGTGCTTCTTCTATGCCTGCCCAGGTTTCCAATAGGTATTGGCAGACTGTTTGTGCATAGGACTTTGCCCACATGGTGAAGCACTTCTGCTCAGTGCAGTTACACCTGTCAATTAATCTCTCTGTGTCTAGTCAGCTGATCACTTGTTTTTAGTTTGTGGTTCTCACACTCTTGACTTCAGAGTGTAACCCTTCTGAAAATGTGCTGCCTTTTCTGACCCCAGCCTGGTTTCATTTTTGGATTTTCATTATTTATCACTTACTAGTTCCTGACTCTCCGCCATTAACTCCTGGCTATCTTCCAACTACAGTACTGCTCTTAAACTGGTATGACAAACTACTTCTCTAATACCCACTGAGACCTTCTCAATAGAACAGACCACATTCATGACATTTTCTTCAAATCCACATTGGAAAACGTACTTTACTGAACATTAAACTGCAGAGGATGGTGTACAAACAAGTTCAAGAGCCTCAGTGCTAATCTGATTCAGTAAATGATGATCAGTTGACAGTCACAACTTTTGTTTTTTTTTATCTTAACCCAGAGCTGAGGTAAACCCAGCGAAGGTTCCCCTTCAATACAGTTTTGGTGAGAAAAGAAATATTCTAACTTATACATAGGTTACAGTTGATTGATTACATGATAGATGCATTATGTATCAGTATATGTATCAGTATAGCAAGAAAAAAACTGCACTGGACAGTAAACTAAACTAAATAGCAGCAACACCACGTGAGATACACATAAATTACAACAAAATCAAAAAAGGTTGTGCTACAAAATTAACCATAAAGGTGATCAGTGAAAACGTATTATAAACAAGAAATTGAATCTCATATAATACAATCTTATATCCTGTAACTGAAATAACAAATTCCTGTGGGAATAACTTTTTTTTTTTTTTTTTCCTAATGAGGTATTCAATAAAAATACATATCAAATCAGTGTCCAAAATCTGTAAATAATTTAGTGACAGCTTGTGATGATTTCCACAGTTGCAGTGACTTTGCTGGATAAATCCCAGTGTATGCTTACCAGCTGTAAGAACACTAGCAGCGAGTAGTATTGCAAAAAGGTTGATAATGCAAATTCGCTCAAAGGAAGAGAAATGAAACGGCCATAGGTAAAAACCCTAGGGTATTTATTGTAAAAAATAAACGCCGTAGGTGTATAAAAACAGGAACACACCAAGTAAAAAATCCCTGGGTGGAGCGACGTATTGACGTCACCTCGTGCTACGTCCGCTGTTTGCAAGCATGGGCGTGTGTACTGCAGTCGGCCGACCGCAATTTTTTTACGTGTGTTCCTGTTTTTCTACGCCTAATGCGTTTGTTTTTTACAATAAATACCCTACGGGTTTTACCTATGGCCGTTTCATTTCTCTTCCTTTGAGCAAATTTGCATCATCAACCTCTTTGCAATACTACTCGCTGCTAGTGGAGGATTGCACGGACACGACCCAGACCGGGGGACACTTCCATAGAGGTGACGACCAGATTGTTTGGTGAAACCAACCGAGGAAAAGGCCCTGGCTGAGCAATAGCCACAGGCATTAAAGTTCTTACAGCTGGTAAGTGTACACTTTACTCGGTGGTGGGATTTATCCAGCAAAGTCACTGCAACTGTGGAAATCATCACAAGCTGTCACTAAATTATTTACAGATTTTGGACACTGATTTGATATGTATTTTTATTGAATACTTCATTAGGAAAAAAAAAAAAAGTTTTTCCCACAGGAAATGTTTCCTTTCACAGGAATTTGTTATTTCAGTTACAGGATATAAGATTGTATTATATGAGATTCAATTTCTTGTTTATAATACGTTTTCACTGATCACCTTTATGGTTAATTTTGTAGCGCAACCTTTTTTGATTTCATTATGTATCAGTGCATGATAGCTTACAAAGAAAAAGGCAAACAAAAGTACAACAGGTTGTAGATGTGAATGATTATTACATATGCATGGAATAGCACACAGATAAGGCCACCATTATATACAATGTAATCACCTTATGGCTTAAGGGAGGGGTAACTGACTAACATGCTGTACAAAATGGAAGCAAACTGGTAAGAGGTCCAAAAGATCCCTTTAAAAGTTACAGACTAGATCAATTTGAGTGATGGAGTGATGTGGCAACCTAAGGTAAAACACATTCGATTTTCCCATTAGTAGGCCTGATTTGGAACTCCAGCCATAGGAACAAAAACATATTTGAAACAAATGTGTAACTGCTTTACTATCAAAAATATTTTCACTTTCACTCTTGTGATTTGTGCATTCCTACCACAACAAAAAATGTATTTAATTTGACTTTACTGGTACTAGAAAGGACAACTACATGAAATATAAAAAAAATATAAATTTGTATTCCAAACTTTTAAAATAATGTGTTAAAAACCACATGGGAATCCAAACCCTGTCAAGCATTATAGGCCATATACATTTGTCAGATTCATAGTTGGCTTTGCTGAATTGTCCAAGAGGTCAACGTGTTTTACATCAATAAGCTTCTTCAGGACCTTTTGTGTCTTGGCATAGCCAAGTGAGTCTTACTGCCAAGACATAAATGGTCCGGAAGTAGTTTATTGATGTGAAGTCGACCTCTTGGACAAATCAATAAAGCTAACTATGAAATTGACAAATTTATATGGCCTATAATGTTTGACAGGGATTGATTCCCACGTGGTTTTTAACACATTATTTTAAAAGTTTGTAATAAAAAAAATTATATTTTTATATTTCATGTGATTGTCCTTTCTAGTACCAGTAAAGTCCAATATATACATTTTTAGTGGTAAGCACAATGGGTTTGGTACAGCCATCTCTTTTTCCCCCTTTATGACATTCCAACCACACTTCATAGCCCTTTCAGCTTTCTTTGTATCCTTCTTGCCTTTATAGCATTGTCATACATTTGAGGTTTTTCTGTGTGTCCCACCTCCTATAGCTGCCCAAACAATTCCCCCTCCACCTTCCATGGCCACTGATATACCCACCAATACAAGGAGGTTGGGGGGTTTACACTTTCACTGCCATGGACACTAGTATAGGGGGGTTAAATTATATGTGGACCCTTCACCTTACCTTACCTGACAGGAGAAAACCAGCATTAAAAATATGCCTAAAACCTTGTTTTTCAAACGTGTTTAGATGCGATCAGGCGCCTCAAAAATTTGGGAGTTTATTCAATTAATTGTCCTGAATATTAATTTATTCTGAAATGAATGAACAATCAAGTGCTAAACACTCCTAATGTTTAGGCATGTTTAGACACATTTACATGCATCAGCTGTTTGTACAACCCAAATGCTCCTCTCTTGTGTGATCTTGGTGCGTCCAGACTTCTGCCCCTAAATGCCCCTGCCTCTAAACACCTGTAAACGCCTATGTGTGCATTAACATATAGGATAACATAAAGGAGCGTATAGGGGCAGAAAAAAAATTTAACAACTGTAAAAAGTCTGGGAGTGGAGAAACAGCAGGATACTGATCTGCCCAGTGAAGAGTTGTGCAAGGAGCGTTTCAGCACAAGTCTGATCATTGGAGGACAGGCAGGCTGTGCTCCCATCATGGCCATAAAATTGACCACGCTGAAATGGTTGTGCTCTCATGACTAGCACGGTCAGTTTGAAATAGGAAAGCAGAGGGAATGGCAGGTATTTTACAGAAAGGAAGCAATGCAAAGAGAACAGGATATTTTTTAATACAGCCACATGGTACAACAGACACATATCAGGAATAATATATGTTGGGGTAATATATTCTTTAACTTTCACTGCTATGACCACCAATGATAAGGAAGGTGGCGTGGGGGGTTAACCTTTATTGCTATAGCCACAAATGCAAAGGGAAAATGGGGGGTTAACTTTCACTGTCAATGCTACCAATAAGGGGGGTTAACTTTTTCTGCCATAACCTTTATAATACGTTTTCACTGATCACCTTTATGGTTAATTTTGTAGCGCAACCTTTTTTGATTTCATTATGTATCAGTGCATGATAGCTTACAAAGAAAAAGGCAAACAAAAGTACAACAGGTTGTAGATGTGAATGATTATTACATATGCATGGAATAGCACACAGATAAGGCCACCATTATATACAATGTAATCACCTTATGGCTTAAGGGAGGGGTAACTGACTAACATGCTGTACAAAATGGAAGCAAACTGGTAAGAGGTCCAAAAGATCCCTTTAAAAGTTACAGACTAGATCAATTTGAGTGATGGAGTGATGTGGCAACCTAAGGTAAAACACATTCGATTTTCCCATTAGTAGGCCTGATTTGGAACTCCAGCCATAGGAACAAAAACATATTTGAAACAAATGTGTAACTGCTTTACTATCAAAAATGTTTTCACTTTCACTCTTGTGATTTGTGCATTCCTACCACAACAAAAAAATTATTTAATTTTACTTTACTGGTACTAGAAAGGACAACTACATGAAATATAAAAAAATATAAATTTGTATTCCAAACTTTTAAAATAATGTGTTAAAAACCACATGGGAATCAAACCCTGTCAAGCATTATAGGCCATATACATTTGTCAGATTCATAGTTGGCTTTGCTGAATTGTCCAAGAGGTCAACGTGTTTTACATCAATAAGCTTCTTCAGGACCTTTTGTGTCTTGGCATAGCCAAGTGAGTCTTACTGCCAAGACATAAATGGTCCGGAAGTAGTTTATTGATGTGAAGTCGACCTCTTGGACAAATCAATAAAGCTAACTATGAAATTGACAAATTTATAAGGCCTATAATGTTTGACAGGGATTGACTCCCACGTGGTTTTTAACACATTATTTTAAAAGTTTGTAATAAAAAAAATTATATTTTTATATTTCATGTGGTTGTCCTTTCTAGTACCAGTAAAGTCCAATATATACCTTTTTAGTGGTAAGCACAATGGGTTTGGTACAGCCATCTCTTTTTCCCCCTTTATGACATTCCAACCACACTTCATAGCCATTTCAGCTTTCTTTGTATCCTTCTTGCCTTTATAGCATTGTCATACATTTTAGGTTTTTCTGTGTGTCCCACCTCCTATAGCTGCCCAAACAATTCCCCCTCCACCTTCCATGGCCACTGATATACCCACCAATACAAGGAGGTTAGGGGGTTTACACTTTCACTGCCATGGACACTAGTATAGGGGGGTTAAATTATATGTGGACCCTTCACCTTACCTTACCTGACAGGAGAAAACCAGCATTAAAAATATGCCTAAAACCTTGTTTTTCAAACGCGTTTAGATGCGATCAGGCGCCTCAAAAATGTGGGAGTTTATTCAATTAATTGTCCCGAATATTAATTTATTCTGAAATGAATGAACAATCAAGTGCTAAACACTCCTAATGTTTAGGCATGTTTAGACACATTTACATGCATCAGCTCTTTGTACAACCCAAATGCTCCTCTCTTGTGTGATCTTGGTGCGTCCAGACTTCTGCCCCTAAATGCCCCTGCCTCTAAACACCTGTAAACGCCTATGTGTGCATTAACATATAGGATAACATAAAGGAGCGTATAGGGGCAGAAAAAAAATTGAACAACTGTAAAAAGTCTGGGAGTGGAGAAACAGCAGGATACTGATCTGCCCAGTGAAGAGCTGTGCAAGGAGCGTTTCAGCACAAGTCTGATCATTGGAGGACAGGCAGGCTGTGCTCCTATCATGGCCAGAAAATTGACCACGCTTAAATGGTTGTGCTCTCATGACTGGCACGGTCAGTTTGAAATAGGAAAGCAGAGGGAATGGCAGGTATTTTACAGAAAGGAAGCAATGCAAAGAGAACAGGATATTTTTTAATACAGCCACATGGTACAACAGACACATATCAGGAATAATATATGTTGGGGTAATATATTCTTTAACTTTCACTGCTGTGACCACCAATGATAAGCAAGGTGGCGTGGAGGGTTAACCTTTATTGCTATAGCCACAAATGCAAAGGGAAAATGGGGGGTTAACTTTCACTGTCAATGCTACCAATAAGGGGGGTTAACTTTTTCTGCCATAACCTTTATAATACGTTTTCACTGATCACCTTTATGGTTAATTTTGTAGCGCAACCTTTTTTGATTTCATTATGTATCAGTGCATGATAGCTTACAAAGAAAAAGGCAAACAAAAGTACAACAGGTTGTAGATGTGAATGATTATTACATATGCATGGAATAGCACACAGATAAGGCCACCATTATATACAATGTAATCACCTTATGGCTTAAGGGAGGGGTAACTGACTAACATGCTGTACAAAATGGAAGCAAACTGGTAAGAGGTCCAAAAGATCCCTTTAAAAGTTACAGACTAGATCAATTTGAGTGATGGAGTGATGTGGCAACCTAAGGTAAAACACATTCGATTTTCCCATTAGTAGGCCTGATTTGGAACTCCAGCCATAGGAACAAAAACATATTTGAAACAAATGTGTAACTGCTTTACTATCAAAAATGTTTTCACTTTCACTCTTGTGATTTGTGCATTCCTACCACAACAAAAAAATTATTTAATTTTACTTTACTGGTACTAGAAAGGACAACTACATGAAATATAAAAAAATATAAATTTGTATTCCAAACTTTTAAAATAATGTGTTAAAAACCACATGGGAATCAAACCCTGTCAAGCATTATAGGCCATATACATTTGTCAGATTCATAGTTGGCTTTGCTGAATTGTCCAAGAGGTCAACGTGTTTTACATCAATAAGCTTCTTCAGGACCTTTTGTGTCTTGGCATAGCCAAGTGAGTCTTACTGCCAAGACATAAATGGTCCGGAAGTAGTTTATTGATGTGAAGTCGACCTCTTGGACAAATCAATAAAGCTAACTATGAAATTGACAAATTTATATGGCCTATAATGTTTGACAGGGATTGACTCCCACGTGGTTTTTAACACATTATTTTAAAAGTTTGTAATAAAAAAAATTATATTTTTATATTTCATGTGGTTGTCCTTTCTAGTACCAGTAAAGTCCAATATATACCTTTTTAGTGGTAAGCACAATGGGTTTGGTACAGCCATCTCTTTTTCCCCCTTTATGACATTCCAACCACACTTCATAGCCATTTCAGCTTTCTTTGTATCCTTCTTGCCTTTATAGCATTGTCATACATTTTAGGTTTTTCTGTGTGTCCCACCTCCTATAGCTGCCCAAACAATTCCCCCTCCACCTTCCATGGCCACTGATATACCCACCAATACAAGGAGGTTAGGGGGTTTACACTTTCACTGCCATGGACACTAGTATAGGGGGGTTAAATTATATGTGGACCCTTCACCTTACCTTACCTGACAGGAGAAAACCAGCATTAAAAATATGCCTAAAACCTTGTTTTTCAAACGCGTTTAGATGCAAGGATGTTAAGATCATGGTTTCGTAGGGGCCAAACCATCACTTCCAGGACTCTTTGTTCTTCTTTATGCTGAAGATAGTTCTTAATGACATTGTTTGGGATTGTTGTCCTGCTGCAGAATATATTTGGGGGCAATCACATGCCTCCCTGATGGTATTGCAAGATGGGTGAGTATCAGCATTGAGGACATCATTGATCCTTACTAAATCTCCAGCTCCATTTGCAGAAATGCAGCCCCAAACTTGCAATGAACCTCCACCATCCTTCATGGTTTCCTGAAGGCAGTCATTATTGTACCGCTCTCCAGCCCTTCGGTGAACAAACTGCCCCCTGCTACAGCCAAATAAGTACAATTTTGACTCATCAGCTTGGACACCTGCTGCCATTTTTCTGCACCCTAGTGCCTATGTCTTCATGCATAGTTGAGTCGCTTAGCCTTGTTTACACATTAATGCGGCGTACACACGGTCGGAATTTCCGATGAAAACAGTCAGATGGGAGCTTTTCATCGGATTTTCCGACCGTGTGTATGCCTAACGGTCTTTTTCTGTCGGAATTTCCGACGGACTTTGGATTGAGAACCTGTTCTCAATTTTTCCGACGGAAAACCTTTCTATCGGATTTTCCGATCGTGTGTATGCAATTCCGACACGCAAAATTCCGACGCATGCTCGGAAACAATTTGACGCATGCTCGGTAGCATTAAACTTCCCTTTTATATTGCTGTCGAACGTGTTTTATGCTGCTGTGTTATTGACCGTCGGAATTTGGTGTGATCGTGTGTAGGCAACACAGCTTGAGCGGAATTCCGTCGGAAAAACTGTCAGAGTTTTTGCCGACAAGAATTCCGATCGTGTGTACGCGGCATTAGAGTTATGTCTTTTGACCTCAACAATTCTTCTGTAAAGACCACTTCTGGCCAGACTTCCATGGACAGTAGATGGGTGTTCTAAGGTCCCACTGGCTTACGCCAGTTCTCTGCTGATGGCACTGCTGGACATCTTTCGATGTTTAAGGGAGGTAAGCATGATGTGTCTTTCATCTGCTGCATTCATTTTCCAGTGCAGCTATCAGCTTCAATGTTGCCTTTTTTTTTGCTTCTTTAAAAGATCTTGAATCTTGAGTCCACAGTCTGCTTTGTTATCTTTGCCTGGGAGAGACCTTGCTGATGCAGTATAACTACCTTGTGTCTTGTTGTGCTCAGTCTTGCCATGGTGTATGATCTGTGACATGAAACTGTTTTCCACAACCTAACATTAGTAGCAGAGTTTGGAAGTTCCTCAACCAGTTTTAAGCCTCCTACATAGCTGTTTCTGTTTCCGTTAATGACTATGTTTCAACCTACATGATCATTAGCACCTGTTTGGTATAGTTGGCTGACTTTGTGCACATGTGCAAGTGTACAAGGTGTGCAATTGTAAGAATTGCTGCTGGTTTTTGATTGATGTAAATTAACTGATGTAACATTTTTGCACAGTACTGTACATGTGATATCATGCCTCATTCACTTTCACATTCACTGATGTTGAGACCTGTTAATTACTGGCATAAGCTTTGAGCAGGGTACTTCAGGACAGAGAGAACCTAGGTAAAAACCTTTCTAATACCTCTCGTTGATTTTGGTTTTCTGATACTCACCTTTTTATTGCTCCCTCTTATCCTAAGGGGGTATTCCCCTTAACTTCTTGATCTGGTAACATAACAGGAAGTGAAAGGAAATCTTCCGAATGGGGACAAAGACTGCAACACATTTTTAACAGATGTCCATCACTCTGTACAACAAAAGCAAAAGGTTTGGACTGTAAAACCTTACCAAATATGATGGCACATGAAAAAAGCCTGTGTTTTGGGTATATGTATATTAAGTAGCAGTTAATAACTAGAACTAAACTCTAAATAGCTTGATTATAATAAAGTGATACAAGAGTACTGTGATCAGTTTGCATTTTTCAAAGCAACACTTAATATACTTAAAAACAAAGACTTGCAGAGTGACTATATACTCAGTGCTTTGGTTTTTAATCCACGCATGACTGTTTTGCCTCTGTCCACCCCAATCCATTTTGTCATCAGCTTTAAATCTGCCTTGGATGAATAAATGTGAGTGATTATGTAGGAAGCCGATGAAGAAGAACATATACAGCACAAGCTCAAGGAAGCTCAATACTATCGCCCCATTGATGACCCTGGTGGTCTGTCAAATTCTGGCTGCAGTGGGTTACAGACAATTCAAAGTGATCTTCCTGAACAATTGCAGTGTTTACTTGGTAACATCAGTAATTTACACAGTGCCTTTACTTGTTACCTGGGTATGCTCTTAGCAGTGACCCAGTACATTGCCATATGTGTTAGCTTTGCATGAGGCAGTATGAGCACCATTTATTACCTTCCCTGCCTCCCCTGCTGCACTGAAATACTGCCAAAACACATACATTTTGACTTTCTGAGTTCAGTCTTACACAGACTATACATGTTCCCGCTGCCCCTAAACTACCACACTTGTGCATGAAAATTGTCCCCCTCGGATAGCAAGCAGTGCATTGTGGGTAGTCAGGGAGAGCATCACTTAATGTCCTTTTGCAAAAGTGTTTCCCATTTCCATGCTGTGGTGGCAGATTGGGTTAACCGGGGGAGCACAGTAAATGTAAATAAATGCTGCTGAAACTGCCTATCATGAAGTAAGCATGTTATGGTTATCCGGTATGAGCAAATACAGGTTCACATTTAGTTATTTGATTTTTAACTCAACCTAAAGGTTTGTGTTTATTCCTTGTTAAAAGGTCACATTAACAAGCTTTCTTTTGCTTCCAATTATTGCAAAAATACAACTATACCATTCTGCGGCATAACAAAAAATTACAGATTAACAGATGCAAATGAAGACAGAATGACTAAAACAATGTTCCCAGTTGAAAGCAAGGTTTGTACATGAAAATCTTAAGCACACAGAAAATATTAACATGAAAAGCTCTGGGGATATCAAAATGATTTGTCCAGCTAATACAGAATTATTTAATTTAAATTTAAATGGTTACTACTTTTCATTGTCTAGTCTACAGAAATATGTTATTTCAAATTGTACGTTTATGTAAACCATACCCTAGGAAATACAATTAAGTAAATATACATGATCTGATATTTTTCCTGTGAAGAAAACCCAAATTTGGTGAGGATTAATTTATCCCCATACACTGTATATAAAGCAGTAAAGACATGAGAATAGATGATTTTTCCATTGTACCTAATTAGATTACCTACATATTTCCTCTAGTCCAGAGTAGAAAGCAAACACAAGCATTTAAGTGATTTCTTACCCGTAGTTTTATACATAAAGTCTATTATTATGACATGCAGTTTAAGGCAGCTTACTATTAAATTAAATTTATTATGAAGGCAGAGACAGATTAAAATAACCCCTTCCCGCCGAGCATACGCATATGTGCGGCCTCGGCTTTCGGGGGTTATACTGGGATGATACCCGCAGCTGCAGGCATCATGCCGGTACCGGAAGCGAAGTCACAACGTCACTTCATGTTAACTCGGCTGCCAATAGCGCTGATTTAAAAAAAATATACAGAATTCAGAATCGCAGAAAACGGCGATCTGAATACTTTAAAATGCAAAGGAGGGATTTGGGTGTCTTTTAGACCCCCGATCCCTCCATAAAGAGTACCTGTCACTACCTATTACTGTCGCAAGGGATGTTTACATTCCTTGTGACAGCAATAAAAGTGATCAAAATTATTTTTTTTCAAACACAATTTAATAATATTAAAAAAATAAGAAAAAAAAATAAAAGCGCCCCTGTCCCCACGAGCTTGCGCAGCAAAGAAAACTGATACGGAAGGCACGCCCGCATATGTAATTGGTGTTCAAATGACACATGTGAGGTATTGCCGCAATCGTCAGAGCGAGAGCAATAATTCTAGCACTAGACCTCCTATGTAACTCTAAAAAAAAAAATTTAAAGCGTCGCCTATGGAGATTTTTAGGTACCGTAGTTTGTCGCCATTCCACAAGTGCATGCAATTATAAAGCGTGACATGTTTGCCATTTATTTACTCAGCGTAACATCATCTTTCACATTATACAAAAAAATTGGGCTAACTTTACTGTTTCGTTTTTTTTTTAATTCATAAAAGTGTCCCTTTTCCCAAAAAGTTGCGTTTAAAAAACCTCTGCACAAATACCATGTGACATAAAATATTGCAACAATCGCCATTTTATTCTATAGATTCTCTGCTAAAAAAAAAAAATAAAAAATATATATATATATATATATATATATATATATATATATATATATATATACTGTTTGGGGGCTCTAAGTGATTTTCTAGCAAAAAATATGGATTTTAATTTGTAAACACCAAATGTCAGAAATAGGCTTAGTCATGAATGGGATAAAGAAAATGGCCTCCCATGTGCTAAAAACACTTGCTTGAAACTTTGTTCGAAGTAATACGTTTAAAACTTCTAAATCTGAACCTACATGTTAAGATCAAGGTCTTTTTTGGTGTTTTTTCCTACCTCTCATGTCAGTACTCTTACTCTCTGTTAGTATAAGTTCATCCACTAAGTTCTTTTTAACTGGTTTGGTTTGGATGGCACTATCTTAAGGCATTCTCATGTTCCTCTCTCAATCCATGTATTCCATAGTAAGTGGAATTTAGCAAGGCTCTCTCGTTTTATATATGTGGTTTTCTCCTTCATGATCACTCTATCCATATTTTGCTCCCACTCATTGACTGACGGAGGGGTAGAGGACTGCCATCTCCGAGCAATTAGTAACCTGGCCTGAAAAAGACAGCGCAAAACCGCAATCTGGCCCTCCCTGGGCCTACCCCCTGCCTCTCCTCCCCCAAGAACGCATTGAATGGGATCTAGCTCGAGATTGGTGTTGAATATCTGGGAGACCTTGTCCACCACTTCTTTCCAATATCCATATAATTTTGGACATCTCCAGAACATGTGGAAAAGATCTCCCCCTGGTCTCCCACATCTAGGGCACTTATCATCTTGCCTACGACCAAACCTAAAGAGCTTGTTTGGAGTGTAATAAGCACGGTATAGTAAAAAAAGGTGTGACATCTTCTGAGGGGGGGAAAGTGAAACCATTGGGGCAAGTTCAAGTATCCTTTCCCATTGGGGGGCTGAGATGGGTCCCACATCTCTCTCCCATTTTACTTTATATGGAGATAGTTGTATACCTTCCCTGTTCTCCTTATATAGATGTAAGTATAGATTAGATATCATCCCCTTACGGGTTCCTGCCCCTGCCACACTCTGTAATACCTGCATATTAGTCCACTCTGGTGGTTCACCCTTAAACTGCGCAGCCAGGGCATGTCTCACCTGTAAATATCTAAAGAAAGACTTCCTGGGGAGGGAAAACTGTTCTCTAAGGTCCTGGAAACTTCTAATCCTGCCCTCCTGATAGATCTGAGCAATATATTTTAAACCCTTTCGCTCCCATTCTCTAACAGTCCCCATTTTTTGGATTTCGCGCAGATTAACATTCTCCCATAATGGGGAGAAAACTGTAAACCCTCCATGTCCCATCATTTTTTTTACAGTGCCCCAGACTTTAGCCATCAAGTCCTGGGTAGGGAGCCCCTTCTGGAAGGTCCCTGCCTCCAGAATCTCCATTATAGACTTATGTGGGGACTTATAGAGAAGGATCTTCCACTCAGGTCCCTCTTTCTCAGCCTCGCATCCCCCGATATGTTGCAGCTGAGCCGCTAAAAAATATCTAAAAGGATGCGGCAGGGCAACTCCCCCTGACCCAGTTGGGAGTTGCAATGTTCTAAGACTGATACGGGAGGTCCCCCCTTTCCAGACCAGTTCTCTGAATATGGTGTCAACCCTGTTAAACCACTTTCTATAAATCCATATTGGAGAATTATGGAGAATATATAAAAGTTGTGGCATGAGCACCATTTTAATTAGATTACACCGACCTGCTGCAGAAAGGGGGAGTTTTTTTCCAGATTTGAGTTTTCCCTTTAAATTTATTCAAAAGTGGGACCAGATTATCTATAACGAATTGTTTAGGGTCTCTTGAAATGTTGATACCCAGATATTTGATTTGCTGAACTATTTGGAGTTGGTTTGCCGCGTGTGGTAAGGGGAGGGTTATAGGGTCTATAGGAAGTAGATGTGATTTATCCCAATTAATTCTCAATCCTGACAGGAGGCCAAAACTTTTAATTCTGCCCATAGTTACGCGTAGTGACTCCTGGGTGTCGTTAAGCAGTAAGAGGAGATCGTCTGCGTAGAGTATCACTTTTTCCTCTAAGTCCCCTCGTTTGAACCCTTTTATTTCTGGGGATGATCTCAGAGAGAGAGCCAAAGGTTCGATTGCGAGGGCGAAGAGGAGGGGCGACAGAGGGCACCCCTGCCTCGTCCCCCTCAGCAATCGAAACCTAGTAGAGTGTTCGTTATTTACTTTCACTCTTGCCCCCGGAGAGCCGTATAGGAGCATTACCCATTTGACAAAATTCGGGCCCACCCGAAATTCCGATAAGGTTCTCCAGAGATACTTCCATTCAAGGGAATCAAAAGCCTTGGCGGCATCCAAGGAAAGGACAGCCCTGTTGCCTCCATCTTCCACGGGTAGTTGGAGATTTAAAAAAAGGCGTCTGATATTTAAGCTTGAAGACCTACCAGGAATAAATCCTGATTGGTCTTGATGCACCAATTTATGAATAATTTTGTTTAACCTGGCTGCCAAGACCTTTGCTAACACCTTAATGTCTGAATTCAGAAGCGCAATGGGTCTATATGAGGCGGGGGAGAGTGGGTTCTTATTTTCCTTAGGGATCACAATTATGGTCGATTCCATCATTGATTTGGGTAACTCGCCTTTCAGTGCCGAGGCGTTGAAAACCTCTAGCAGTTGGGGGAGAAGCACTTCCCCATACTTACGATAAATTTCAATGGGAAGGCCATCCGGTCCTGGGGACTTCTGGCCTGCCATTTCCCGGACGGTCCGCTGTATCTCCTCCAGGGTGACAGGGCCATCTAACATGGCCCTGTCCTCCTCAGAGAGACAGGGGACCGTCAGCCCCTTGAAGAGGGAGTCCATTTTGTCTTTCATATCCACCTGTTCAGAGTGGTATAACCTCTCGTAGTACTCCCGAAAAGTATCCACAATCTCAGGTGTATATGTAGATGTCCTACCCGCCCCTATCTCGATCAATGGAACCATCGATGAGGGAGAATTAGTTCTAATTAAATGAGCAAGCATCCTACTAATTCCTTCCCCCTCCCCGAAGGCGACTTGTTTTTGAAAAATGTATTTTTGTTCTGCTTTACCCAACAGGACTACACGATAGACCCCTTGTGCCTCTGTCCACGTTCTAAAATTTGCAGGTGTTGGGTTACTTATGTACACAGCTTCTGCAGCTATTAAATTATTCCCTGCAGTTTCCTCCCCTTCTCTTGACAATTTTTTAATTTTTGATATCTGCTGGATCAGCAACCCCCGAAGGATAGCTTTGACTGTGTCCCAGACTACCCCCTGGGGGGCCGAACCTTTATTCCACTCGATGTATTCCCTCAGAGCATCCAGAACCTCTTGGGGTTGTCCCATTAGCTCTAACCAGGAGGGATTGATTCTCCACTCACGATAGGTACTTCTTGTCCCCACCTCCATTGAAGCTGTCACAGGAGAGTGATCCGAAAGACCTCTTGGCCTATACCTAATGTTATCTATCATGGCCATCAGTTCATCGTTGCCCAGCAACATGTCGATTCTCGACAGTGTAGAGTGTGTGCTGGAGAAGCAGGAATAACCCCTTATCCCAGGGTTTCTTAGGCGCCAAATGTCCTTCAGACCCATTTCCTCCAAGAGACGATGGAGACGGCTATCCACTAGCCCACTCCGTTGAGTCCCCTGGGGGAATCTATCTATTGTCGAGTCCAGGACCATATTAAAGTCGCCTATGACCATTACCGGTAAGCCCGGCCTCTCCAGCACAAAGTCCTCAAAGCCAAGAAGAACCTCCAAATTAGAAGGAGGGGGAACGTACACATTAGCAAGTAGCACCACCCTATTCTCTATTTTACAATGTAGGAAAATATACCGTCCCTGGTCGTCAATCTTGCTTTGGATACAATTAAAAGTGATCCCTGAGCCAATCAGAATACTAACACCTCTAGAAAAGGATGAATGAACCGAGTGGAACTGGAAGGCAAATTCCCCCCACCCCAACCCGGATGAGGAAGCATTGGTAAAGTGGGTCTCCTGGAGACACACGATAGAGCTCCCATAGGACCTAACCATGGAACGTACTGCAGCTTTCTTCCCTGAATCTCCCAGTCCCCTTACATTCCAAGAGCAAATGGTGAGCTTTTTTTTACCCTCTTGTGTAGTACTAATCATACGTGTTTATAATAATAAGTGATTACATTAACAACATCAATCCTTAGTCTCGTGTTTCTTATAGTGAACCATATAATTCGTGTTTCTGATACTTGTGAAGCCTTACTATCCCATCTTAAACTGTGAACGTGGCTTTTTACCTGAAAAACATTTTTCCGTGCATACTTATGCCTTGTGAACTTATTGTATCTCACCCATTCACCCACACATTCACCACTGTCATACCCAACACTCTGTTTACATCTCTCATACTTAACCTTACTGTCGTATCCAACAATCTGTTTATACACCTCATTCATTACCTCCCTAGGTTTGGCCGGGGGCCTTCGGTTGTGACCTGTCCATACACATCTATTTTGGAACAAACTTAGTATCATAAACTTTTTGTCTTCCCCATCCCTGTCCCTCCCCCTCCCCAAACCCGCCCACCCCTCCCCCTCCCCCCAAATACAAAAACTGCTCACCCACAAACACAGGCTAAACCTATACTCCAGGAGAGCATCCTGTTGCACCCCCATAACCTGGGAGTACAGTACCCTCTGCTCTCCTCCCTCCCCACAAAGCGTCCCCATCGCCCCCCCCCCCCCAAAAAGAAAAAAAAAAGGAAAAAAAAGGAGAAAAGGGGGGCGAGGGGGGGGGGGGAGAGGGAGGCGGCGACACGGCAAAAGAGAAAGAGAAAAAAAAAAAAAAAGGGAAAAAGGGGAAACCCCCATGTGTCGCCTCCCGCTACCCCCCCCCCAGTGCTCATCATAAAATGTAATGTAATTCCCACCCGCCCCCTGAATAGTAGGGCTGTCAGCACCCCAATTTAGTCCACATCATCTGAGAGTCATTCTTTAAATTTTTTTATCCAATCTTCCACCCCCTCAGGGGTATCAAAGAATATAGTCCCCCCAGGAGCCGCCACTCTTAGTTTTGCAGGATAGAGCAGAGCATATGTGATGTTAACTTGGCGTAGTTTACGCTTCGCCTCCCCAAATTTGGCTCTCTTTTTTTGAAGATCTGGCGAATAATCAGGGTAGATGGATACCCTCATGCCGTTATAGAGAATGTTGCCCATTTCCCTTGCTTTCCGAATTATCGTTACTTTGTCTTTAAAAAATAATAATTTTGCTAAGAAAGGTCTTGGAGGGGCCCCGGGATTAGGAGGTCTGGAGGGAACCCTATGAGCTCTCTCCACTGCAAGAAATGATGAGAAGGAGTCCTGGCCAAATATCTCAGTAAGCCACTTCTCTAAGAAAGCGGCGGGGTCTGGACCCTCAGAGTGTTCTGGGAGACCTATTATACGAATATTTTTCCGTCTCATCCTGTTCTCGATCTCATCCATTTTATTTGCTTGTTTATTCAGAAAATCTTTGATTTCGCTCATTTCTCGTTTTAAGGGTGCCAAGTCGTCCTCTGCTAAACTTAATCTGTCCTCAAGGATTGTAGTCCTTTCCTGGACCTTTTGTAACTCATTTCTGAAAAAAGAAAGTTCCTCATGGATTGATTTCATCTGGTGGTTCATCTCGTTCAGGGAGGCTCTACAGGAATTAATGGCCTCCAACACCTCCTTCAATGTTGGATCAGGGTCAGGCCCCTCTACAATATCAGGCCCTCTCCTTGCCGATGGAGTATCCTCCACTTCCTGAACATGGAGCTGCCCACCTGGCTCACCCCCTTCCACTGATGGTGTCTGTAAAGTGTGTGTTGTTGCTTGGGTCTGTCCTTGACTTTTTCTTCCCCCTGCAGCCCCTCCCGCCCGGGAGGGCTGGGCCTGCTGACTCTGAGTCAGATTCTTTGGGGGAGTCTGGGCCAGAACCTGCCCTGGAGTGTGAGCGTATTTCTCTAATTTAGCTGCTGCTTGACTTGCCTGGCTAGCCGCCTGGCTTGCCTTTGTGGTACGCTGTGAAGGCATGTTTACTTGTTTTTAGGCTTTAGGTCTTATACAAAATTTAAGCGAGTTTCCGGCAATAATTTTTTTTTTTCCTGGGCCCCCCCCAAAAAAAGTAAAAATAATAAAAAAAAAAAAAAAGGGAGAAAAAGAACACGAGTACTTATTAGTACCTCTACTCCCTCTTTTATCCTTGTATACTCAGGGCAAAAAAAGGGGAGGGGATGGGGGGGTCCCCTGTTGGTTAGGATAAAGGTATGGTTATGTAAAGTCAAAGACCACCTTAGTATAATTATTGCCTGAGAGTAAGCAAAGCTCTCTCTTTATCACAACACAGCCCTTAGGCAGTCCTTTAGACAAAATGAAAATTCGGTGAGAACAGTAGAGGGGTAATCCTAGGAAGGAAAAAGATTCAAAATCCAGGGAAATCAGCAGGCAGGGAGATGGACACCTGCTAATTTGAGGTAGGGTTAGGCTGAGTTAGGTTCGGTCAAAGTCCACCTGGGGGTTTTTACTTTCAAGGGGTATAATACGGGGCTCTCAGTGTATTTAGAACTGCACAGTCCCAACAGGAGGAAAGAGACACACTGAGACCTGTATTTTTACTTATTAAGCTCCTTCACATTCGGTTTCCTTATTACTCTATAGTACAGCAAGACAGGAGATATTATACATGAAAAACTTTTCCTTTACTTTTCCTTTTTTATTTTTGTATCTCACCCATCCAGAGCGGTAGTGGCAGTAGTAGGAGAGTCCAGAGTCCAGCAGGGCGGGTCGCTGACTTGTGCTTCCAGCGCTTAGTGAGAACAGCAAACAAAGGAAAAAAAAAAAAGGTTCCTTCAGGTGGATAGAAACAGCTGGTAACCAGACCCCGTGATTCTTTGTTCCACCAGCAAAGAAATTATTAAGCCTCCTCAGTTGCTGTATACTGGAAACAAGGGATGCCCTCTCACAGCAATCCTGGGTGCTGGCTGTACCTCAGGAACAAAGGGGTTAATACACCGACTGGTAACCTTATTGTTCCCAGGGGGAGACGGCCGGAGTCTCTCACCCCCCTTGCCGCTGCTCTCCTCCTCCAGCTGGCGTGAGCTGACACACCGCTCACGCTTTGAACCCGCTGTACAGGACGCTGATAGCATAGAGTTGTACAGTCTTTGCTGCAAAAGCGAAAGCGAAAGTAAAAGAGGGATGCTCCAGCCACTCTATACGCCAAGAGCGCTCCTCACAGCTCAGCACGGCTCCACTCCCCCACGCCGTCCATCAGCTGCACAGCCGCCTCTCTCCTCGCTCTTACTCCTGGGTCAGTGCTGGTGGAGACCGGGCCTCTAATCAGTATGTGGAGCGGGGGACGGGAGGGTGAAGGGAACGCAGCATACACCTCACTCACATCTCACTGACATCCGGTCACGCCCCCCTTCTGTCCTTTTTTGGGGTTTTTACATTGAGTTTTTATATGAAGTTTGTCCTTAGGACAAATCTTTTTTAATGCAACAAAATATCAGAAGAGATTCTCAAAATTCCAGTGAAGCTAATTAGGGATCAGATTCACAGCAAACTTTTGGCTTTGACTGAGTGTCACACATGGCCAATAATGAGGCCTGGAAAATCCCTTTATAAATCATCTCTTCCATCAGCCTTTTGTCAGTGTGTGCTCAATTTGTAGTAGTGAGAGACAACTGACAGTAATTTCAGGGAGAGATAGTTTTGTTAGTGCTACTGTACAGTTCTGGTGTACTACCTACAGAGCTATACCATGCTATACACAGTGCTGTATTACAGTAAGTTGCAGTGTGGTGGGCTACAGAGAGTGGCACTGAGGAGTCAACTGAAATATTTGAGCATACTCTCAGTCACTTGCTGTAGGAGAATGTGCAGGAAGATATGCAGTAATTCCTTTTATCAGATGTTGAAAAAGAGAACACACATAGCATAGAATGAGGGGACAACAGGTAAGGAGAATGAATTGGCAGTGATGTTCCTGCAGCTGCAGCTTACTGCAATTTCTGCCCTCCACAAGTATGTAGAAGGTAATCTCTCATTGATGCTTGAGCATGCCCAAGTATGTTTGAGCGATGAGGAGGTTGGGGATGATGAGATAACAGATCTGGGTGACCGATAATATTGAAGAGGAAAGTGAGGAAGAGGAACTACCTCAGCAAGGCCAGATGCCATCCAGAATAGTGGAGGAAGCAGCCATCCTTTCCCACTGAATGACACTGTTTTATTAATATTTGTGGTGTATTATGCTGCTCAGTATGCAGTCAAGCGGTGAGTTTTGTGACAGAAAAAAGCTGCTCCAACTTTAAAAAAAAAAAAAAATAGTCAAGGTGCCACACCCAATGTTTATGCAACTGTTCTTCAGTTGTAAATTTTTTAATGATTGATGCAGGATAACAAGCTCAGTGATTTAAAAGGTTCAGTTTATTCCTGTTCTAAGTTAATTGAGAATATTTGTGGCAATTGTTTCTCTGAAATAGTAGTCTTAAAGTGGCTTTGTGGGGCCAACAAAATGCCTATACCTTTTCATTCAGTAGGCCAAAACCACGCATTTGGGGGCCCCGTCTGACATCTTTTCATTCAACTTACCTACAGTTGAATACCCAACTGTAAACTGTAAACAATATAATCCTATTCTGCGTTGGCTTTTGGTGCTTCAGAAGCCACTCCACTCATCCCTTCACAAGCAATCTGCGAACAACCAGGTGGTGGGGCTGCAATTTGTCAGCAGTAATTCTTCCTAAAACTTAAAATATCTCTGTGAGCAGTAGATTTGGAATGGAATAGCTGCAGTTGAGTTTCATCTGCTTATTGACATTTACCACTTTAGGGAACCCTTTGAAAATGTACAGCTGACTTTTCCCCTGAAGCCCATGTCTGACAGCCATTGATGTTCATTGCTTTGCTGGTTAAGGCATGCAATTTGATTCTATACGATGGGGCACATATTACTCAATGAAGAACGCATACCAACTTAAACTACACCCTCATTTATCATGAATAAATACCTGGGTAAGCATAAACCAGCTATGGGGAACCACCCCCTGAATCCAAACTTAAACATCAGACTAAAGGGGACTAAATTGCATCTCTATCATGCTCCCCCACCATGTTCTTTATTGGAGCACCATAATGAATCTTACTACGACGGTGATGATCCCCACTCACTGTGTCCCAATCTATGGTGGAAGAGGTACCTACAATATGTCTATCCTAATCTGATTACCTCCAAAACCTCCTTCTTATCTCCTCCGTGAAAGAGAAATTGAAGGATCTGGAAAATCAGAATCACTGATTTAACTTGTGGTCTATCAGTATTATGGAATCCTACAAAGGTACAGATTATCTCAAGGTAGACCTCATGAACTCCTTGAATATTGACACTTGTCCAATCCACAATATTGAGAGAGCGCATCATACAGGTCCAGAGAAGCAAGGATCCAATAAAAGACCCAGGCCCATGATTGCCAAATATTCCACTATGCAGGAAAGGAGACTATTCTAAAGGCATACAGAAGGATGTCCACATTGACGGGACTCACATTTTTTTGCCTCTGTCACTCAAAAATGCAAAGAATTTGTACCCATCACAATAAACTCTTGTAAACCAAGGTCAGATTTTCCCTCCTGTACCCTGTAAAGTTGCATGTATTTTGGAATGGCAAAGTCAAATTGAACATCTGCAACTGAAGGCCTCAGCAGCTATCGCCTGACATGGTTGCAAACTTTGACCATGCTTTCATGACAATATCTAATATCCCAAATTTTTATTTCCACTTGTAAAAAAAGTGCAGTTTTTCTTTACTCAGGGACTTCGACTTGCCTATACTGGTCCTACTCGGAAATGTTCATCCCAGGCTTTGCTTTCCCTTTTTTCTCCATCTTTTTATTATAAGTAACGGTCTATTCCTTGATCAAGCTCATAGCCCCTCTACCCCTGTAATGGAGCAGCAAGTGAAGAATTTAAATATTTAAAAGAAAGAATCTGGTCTGCTCTGGTCACTGCCACTGGTATGATTGTGATATTACACATTTTTTTCTACCTTACCTAACTTTTTCTTTCCTCTTTACTGAACTGATGGTGGTGGCTGTTTGGTCTCCACATACTTATGATGCAATTCCCACTTCTTTGTGTAGTTGATGGATTCTTGCTGCGATTGCAGTGTCCAAATTTCAGGTATGCTCTTGTTGCTCTTTTCCTTGCCTTCTAGTATTAATGGCTGCCGGAATGACTAAAACTGCAATATCCTCAGCACGTAACGTCAATAAAATAGTAATAATAATAAATAAATTAAACGTCTTAATCCAGATGTAGTTTTTTTTACAGGAGACTCATTGGAAAACCAGTCACTTAAACCAACGGCAAGAGAAATAGAACTTAGAAAAAGGAAGTGCGATTCTACTTAACAAATCTCTTCCATATAGGAGTCTAAACTCTACCCGTGACCCTGAAAGTAGGTGAATATTGATTGAATTAGAAATAGCTGGGGACATTTTTCTCTTTGCAATGTCAATGCATCCAATACAGCTTCCTCCCTGTCAATTACTCCCATCCAAAACAGCCCAAATTGGTAATGGCTAGACATGTGCAATTTGTTTCGTTTTTTTTTTTTTTCTTTTTTTTTCGTTATCTTCGTTCGTTTTCGTACGAATGATTCAAAAAAAATTTAACGAATAACGAATCATTCGAATCGAACGAATCCGATTAACGAATCGTTCGAATTGAACGAATCCGAAAAAAAACCGAAAATCCGAAAAAAACTAATTAGAAACAACGAATGTACGAATGAAGAAAATCCGAAAAACGAAAACAGGAACAACGTAAATGAAAATGAACGAAAAAATTTGTACATTCGTAACTTTTTTTTTTGTTGAATTGGTATTTTCCGTGTCCCTTACAATGGCGTTGCTTAACGTGCTTCGAATGTAATTTCTGTTTTTTTTTTTTCGAATCGTAATGGCTGTGGATTTTAATGCAACATTTCACCCTCCACTTGACTGCTCTGACCTTGCATTCTGCTAAGCATACATAATTTAATAAATGTCTGCAGTGCCTTTTGGAAAACTTGTCCCTAGTTGATGTTTGAAGATTGATGCATGCAACTGGACGAGATTATACATGTTAATCCAAATCCCATGCAATTTATCCAAAATAGACAATTTTCTCATAGCATACTCTTCTAAACACTACCTAGGTGATCATATACTTCACAGAGACACACCCATGCTTTTTTGGCAAACAGCAAAGGCAGTCCTCCAAGACCACATTCTGGCTTATACTGTTAAAGTCAAGATGGATACTCACCCAAAAGATACTCACTTACAAAGGGATGTCCTTCAAACATACAGACAACATCCCCTCAATAAAACACCTCCTATAAAAAAAGGTGTCAGGAGGCAGTGGCCCTTTTAAATAAATGCCTTTATGACAGGCAAAACACAGTAATGATTACTATACATCAACAATTACTACTATAAATGGAGGAATAAAATTGGTCCTCTCCCCGCTAAATTAACCAGACCTCATGGACCAAAGTGCCGTATTCTAAATGTACCAGATCCAAGGACCAATACAAACACCACACAACTGAATTTCATTGTCTCCACTTTTGAACAATACTATAAGAGACTTTACTATACTCAACCCTCTCAACAATCCTTGCTTCAATCATTTCTGGACCAAGCCCGATTAACAAAATTACCTTCTGCACATAGGGAACACCTTAATTCACCTTTTACTGTAGCAAAGGTACAATGGGCCAACAGATGATTAATCAAATGGTTACCCAGCAGATTTCTATAAGCTCTTGGTTCTAGAAGTGATGCTAGTCCTAAAAAAAACATTTTCATCCATAATATTCCCCGGACGTCTCACTTCATTTTCCGTGACATACAGGTTGGGTCCCTAGGACACCCTGTTCCTCATGCTGGACCCAAGATTGGGGTACCACTTGCTAGTGAAGGAACCCCTCCTTCACTACCGGGGCCCTTTGTCACCTATGCTAAGTCACCTCAGCTTCCCAACTGGCTGGCTGCTAAATGCACATAGACGCTAGTACTGTAATCTTTAGGACTGGCAGTAAACCCTTTTCTAGATAGCTTGTCTGTATTATCAGACACTGGTACTACATCTTCTCTTGTATCGTCTTGTCCCCTGGTGTGACCATATGTATATTATTTCTTGCATGCACCCCTTTAAGTGTGTCTTCAAGTAACTTCAGACCAAGCAAAGATAAGTTAACCCTTAACAAAGTGCTAGTTTAGTGCCTTCCGGTGCTCCCTGCCAATTGAGGTAGTCGTACCTTTTAATTGAAGAGAGAGAGTACTTAAAGGTCATAGAGCACTTGTACAAGTCTATCAGTCTGTGTCCTGGAACCCTAAATGGGTACACCAGGGGGAAACACAAAGGCAAACTAATTGTTACATAGTACAGCAATTTCCTGTTCCAGCTCCCATACATGGAGTGACCCAAACTACAGATGGCTCGCTCCTTTTATATACTTGCTCCCAGCAGATGGTGGAACCAACCAAAGAAGCCTGGGAAACATGGCCAGCATGGTTAACCCCTGACTTCCTGGAGGCACAGCTTGAAAGGGCCACATATGTAAACAGTGTAACAATTAGTACAGACAACAGAATAACATAACTTCCACTTAGTAGGCACCTGCCTACAAGCTTTTAGCTAAAATTATGGAGAATTTTATCCAAACTCAAATTCCAGTGTTACTGACTTCCCACCAGCTGTAAAAAAACACATGTACTGCCATTACAGCCAAGGTTCAAGCCAAATTACAGCTTTCCCCATCTTCCCCTACTATGATTTTAAGCTCAGATGCTAAAACAGCCTTTGCTAAAATAGTGGCCCTTTTAGAATCATATGCTCTCTTTCAGAGCCTTTGGACATAGCTTTTCTTCCCACATACACTGCATCTACCATCAATAATCATTGTTATTTTCTTAGACCAATGTCTCGAGGTACTAGACAAGGTTTCCCCCTTTCCCTCATTTTCTTCAATCTCGCATTATGTTAGGTCCAGGACTGCTGGTAGGGGGGACCACCAGCTGTCACGTACCTGGATCGTGAGCCTGATGTGTAGAGGAGAGCCTCTCTTGCTGTAATGGCTTGTGGGCCCCTGAGGTTGAGACAGCAGCCACAGAAGCACGGTGACGCAGGAGTGCCTAGGATCAGTCCAGTATCAGTCAAAGTAAAGAGGCAGGAAGCTGAGGTGGTATGGACAGCACTATTTCTGACAGTAAGATGAAAGAAACTCTATTCTTCTATTCTCAAAATGTGGCATAATAAAGGCAGGGGGATTAGTTAAATTCCTTAGATACCCTCTTGCTGTATTCCAGCCTAGAATGCTGAGCCATGTCCAAGCTTCTTCCTTTTTTAGAAGACTTCTAGACTATTTCCAGACAGCCTCAACAAATGGATTTGCTTCTTCCCCAATATGTCTATTGATGCACTCTTAATTTGCTGCCATTGCTTTGGAGAACTATCAAAGTCACGGTGTACCAATAAATGATGCTCAGATTATTTTTCACCATTCCTACATGTCTTCACACTGCTCTTGCCTTATGAGTTTAAATTCCAAAATTCTTACATGATGCGCAGCATGTCTCTGCAATCTGTGTTGTCTCTCCCTCTCACATTGCTGCCCAGTCAAGCTGCTTACATACTCTCCAGCCACTGTGCTATATGTCAGACTATTATCTCTAAAATATGGCTTCTTCATAACAATTGCCTTATTTCTAGAAGATAGGGTGTGTGTTTTTTTTTGCATTGGCACATGTCCACCCTGTCAATGTCTAACTCCCTATGCCCTTTGTTTGCCAATCCCTTGGCTAAATTCCCTTGACTCTTAGCCTCATACAAGATGCACAGAAAAGTCTGATAGGTCCCTTCACCTTATCCAAAGCACTAAGCAGTATGCAGTTTGTTTACTCAATTTTATGTTTTGTTCCCCAGCAGCTCCCCCTGATTCCACCTTCTAACCTCTTCATCACTACAGGAGACAAAAGTGATATGGAGGTCAGCAGGGAGTACAATTGAGAGAGCTGCTGGGGGCCCAGAAGATTGCATTCTGGAAGTCTAGGTTTCCCAGTGAACATTGGAGAATTATTCGTATAGAGCACTGAGGCTCAATTTCTGGGCAATACAGGGTTCACCCCAAACCTAAACTGTGCACTTTGTTAAATGGGCACCCACCTGCCACAGCAAACCTTCAACTGTGCAGGAAGTAATTTATTAGTGGTGGTATACATAGGACTAATAGGAAAGGGATTGTCAAACAATGGGTTTCTGGGCACTGCCAGTAGAAACATGTACAAATACTAATACAATGTAATTAAATACCATTGTATAGGTAGTAGCACTTTTAAAAAAGGTTTAAAGGGCAGCATTAAAATGCACAATTCCTTAAAATAACATGCTTCTGCAATGCCCTAAATCTGCCTGTGAAGTGGCTACCTTTTGTATTGGTAACCTGTTACATTGGTGGTTAGTGTGGAAACACCATTACATTAGAGATCAGTGTAGAATCACCCTTACATTTTTAATTAGTGTAGAACTGCCCTTACATTGGAGGCCAGTGTGGATCCCCCCCCCCCCCCATTATATTAGGTCAGTGTAAAAAAAAATTACATTGGTGGTCATTGTAGAAATTCCCCCTTACATTGTTGGTCCGTGAAAATTCCTCAAAACATCGGTGGTCAGAGTAGAATACCTCATTACATCGGTGGTCAGTGTAGAATCCCCTATTACTCTGGTGGTCAGTGTAAATCCTCTAACACATTGGTGGCCAGTATCATACTGGCTTCAAATGTAACTGTAATGTAAGTTTGTAAAAAACAACTGTTTTGCTCATATTCATCAGGGTGATCTTCCTTCTACTGACTACCAATGTTAGGGCATTTTTTCTGCCACCAGACACTGATGATAACCATTCATTCTTGCACTGACTGCCAATACCAGATGTTTTTCCTTACCTCTGAAGAAAGGGGATTTTTTCCCCACTGCTGGTCACTGAGGTTGGGCATTTTTTCCTAAGAACCCTTGTGTAACAGATCCCTGTCGCAGTCCACTTGAGTGCTTCCGTCAGTACACCACTTCCTCCAATCTGGACCTTCAGATATCAGATTTTTCAGCCGAATATTGTAACCAAGATCCAGAGAAGACTATCTCAGTTACACAGCTTGAACATGGACTCTTTATTTTGAGATTTCTCACACAAATATATACACCAGAATGACAATACAAACTGCAACCAAAACCTAATTAACATGAGCTAATTAGCTAATTGTTTAGACAGCCTAGGTGACTCAGAGGCATGACCTTTCAGGACAGACTTGCCGTCTATTAGCTCAGAAGACACAATCAACATTATCATAAATATAAACACAGCAAACCTTCTCACGACAGCAGAAGCTAATTACAATTAACAATACAAAGACCCCTTTCACACTGGGGCACTTTGCAGGTGCTACAGCGCTAAAAATCGTGCCTGCAAAACACCCTGAAACAGCCGCTGCTGTGTCTCCAGTGTGAAAGCCCAGAGGGCTTTCACACTGGAGCAGTGTGCTTGCAGGATGTTAAAAAAAACTCCTGCAAGCAGCATCTTTGGAGCGGTGAAGGAGTGGTGTATTCACCGCTCCTGCCCATTAAAATCAATGGAGCAGCGCAGCTATACCACTGGCAAAGTGCCTCTGCAGCGGCGCTTTGCAGGCAGTTTTAACCCTTAACTGCCCCGCTAGCGGCCGAATAGCGATGCTAAAACGATGGTAAATTGGTGCTAAAAATAGCGCCATTTTATGGCTGACGCCGCTCCCGCCCCAGTGTGAAAGGGGCCAAACAGTATCTCCCCCTCCTCAGTCTAGTAGGCAACAGACTATAGTAGGAGTAGACTGTCCAGTTCTAGAGGCCTATGATCATATATATATATATATATATATATATATATCCTGGGAGATATTGTGGATAAATATTACTGTTATATTTAAGTAACCACCTTCTCATTGTCCATTAAACAGCTGTCCATCATTTTTCTCATTCACCCTGTGCCCCTAATGGACACAGGGTGGCTTAGACATAGGAGGTGCATGGGGAGCTGAAACAAGGGTTCCCCAACCTCTCCAAGAGATTCTGGGTTCCACGGGCCCTCCCATCACACCTTGGTTCCAGGGTTATTTTCCCCACTGATGCAGGTGAACTTATTTATTCTTCGCACTGACAGCTACTGCTGAAGGGAGCTATATTCCACAGATAATGGGGTATTTTTTCCTTCCACTGAACAGAAATGTAATCTAATCCTGACCATTGCACTCAGTAACACTCAGTTGCACAATCCTGATGGCTACGCTCTATACACTATTCAGAGGGTTTCATAGACCTAAACTCTATACATGCTATGTTGTGTGTTACATAGTTCTGACTAAAATTTTTATTTTCTCAACAGTTTCCCACTGTGTAGTTTGTAATTTTTTTATAAAGATCTTCTTCAAGGTAGGCTCGGACAGTGTTAGCTCACTGCTTACTGTATATTCTGTTTTACTATATCAAAATAATAGGTTTATGTGAGTCTGTGAGACTCTTATTATTGCCTATTCAATACTTTTTAAGGCCAGGTTCATTGGCCTTTTCCCCCGCATCAAATTTGCATGACAAGAGAGAGTGCCCGGCTCGCAATGGAGCCGGTTCATACACATCCGGGACCACCGTGGTCCGCATCAGGAAAGGGTCCTGTGCGTCTTTGGTTCTGTTTCAGGGGCGAATTCAAGCACAAATTTGAATCTGATTGGCACCTGAAATTGAGAACAGGGATGTACTGGACCCCATGCTGCGAACCGCAGCATGTCTGAACCCAGCCTAAAAGTTGTATATAACAGCAAAATTTTGTTTTTATTTCCTTTTGAGAGATATAGACATGAAAAAAATTGAAAAAGATAAAGAATCTCTTTTCTAAAGTACTAAGTTCACTAGTTCACTAAAACACTAGTACATTAATTCTAAATATAGGTTACATTTTCAAAAAAGTGTTAAAGAGGTAATAAACCCAAAAACATAAATATAATATATTGCATCTTACTAATCCTCAATGTGGTGCAGTTTTCCTTTTCCAGGCATTTTTTTTCCTTTATTTCACCTGTTGATCTGGCTAGTAACACACTTCCTGTCTAAAGCCCCATACACACGGTCGGATTTTCCGATGGATTCTGTCCTATCGGACAATGTTGTCGGAAATTCCGACCGTGTGTAGGCACCATCGGACAATTTCCATCGGATTGTCCGACCGACAAAGTTCTATCTCCTGCTGGATAGATTTTTCGACAACAAAGTCCGATCACACCAATTCCGATCGTGTGTATCGAATTCCGACGGACAAAGTGCCACGCATGGTCAGATCACATTACAAGACCAAAGCTATTGGCTACTAGCCTCTACGTAGTCCCGTCGTAGGCAACAAACATCACCACGTTCAGAATGATCGGATTTTCCGACAACTTTGTCCGACCGTGTGTACGCAACACCAACATCGGACAAAGTACGACGGACATGATCCGACGAACCTGGTCCTCGGATAATCCGAGCGTGTGTATGGGGCTTTAGAGACATTCTGGGTGAAGTAGTAGAGCTGACACCTTTGGAGGGCAGCATTGCCAATTTGGGGAGAGGGTAATGTTAAGGCAGCCATACATGGATAGAAATTCAGCCTGTTTAACAGCAACTGGCCAAATTTCAATTCATGCATGGGCAGGCTGGTTTTTCCATGTATGGCCAGCCTGTTGGGCTTTTCCTGGTCAATCATTGCTGCCCGCTATAGCCAGCTGATCACTACATCGTGTGTGTGGATGGGGGAATTGATTTGAACAAAAAATGAATAATGCATTGCCAGCCTTATACACACAATTGGGAAATGTTGGATGCGATCTTGTTGGCTGAAAGTCCGATCGTATGTATGCTCCATTGAACATTTGTTGTCAAAAATGTTGGCTAGCAAGTTCTCAAATTGTCCGCCAGCAAAACTTTGCTGTTGGACTTCCCGATCGTGTGTACACAAGTCTGTCGCACAAAAGTTCACGCATGCTCAGAATCAAGTACTAGCCGGAAGTGCTCGGTCTTGTAAAACTAGCGTTCGTAAGGGAGATATCACATTCATGACGCAGCAAATTATGAAATCTCTCAATTCTCTTCTTCTTTATAATGCTATTAAAATGAAGTTGCTTTGCTGCTGATATTCTCAGAGTTCTGACAAATGTCTTTTTTATTATTTCTAGTGATCTCCTGAATAATTTTTTTTTTGTGTTTTTTTTTCTAGTGATCTCCAGGATATTTTTTTTGTTTTTTTGTTTTTTTTTTTGTTTTTTTTCTAGTGATCTCCAGAATATTTTTTTTTTCGTTTTGTGTGTCAAGTTACCACAACACCATTATTATCTTGTATTTTTTAACCTCAAAGATACAACTATGTTGGTGTCCTTTGTTAATATTACATTGTATTTTTGAAATGTACCTGTGTACTCACAAACGAACTGTCCTTTTTTGAAGTAAAATACATAGCCAAGTATTTGTCAAAACACAAATTTGTAATTTAATAGGGAGCACAAGATCATATCAAAATAAAGAGGAAGGCAACGCTGGAGAAACAGTTGGAATTGGTGAAGCCTTTGTACCCCAGGGCAGACATCAATTATTTGACTGTCAAAATTGGTAACCTGAGGAGTCCATTTAATAGGGAGCACAATATGGTCCAGGACTCTGAGAGATCGGGAGCAGCAGCAGATGACATATATGTCCCGAGGCTGTGGTCTTACAACAGCCTGCGTTTTTTGCCAGACCACACCAAACCCAGGCCATCACTCTCAACACTTCCTTCCACGCTTCCTTCCATGCTGCTGTGGTGGGTCGGGTGGCTGTGGTGATGGTGGTGTTGTTGGAGGTGGCGGAGGAGCATGGTCCAACAGAGGTGTGTTTGAGGTGTTAGTTTGCCCCTCGTCCCCTTTTCTAGGGCCTTGAGAATAATCTCTTTGCATATAGTGCGTTGGGCCTCCTCCATCTTTTCTAATTTGCTGGCAGTGACGCATCCAAATGCCTTGTGTACACCAGGGGTCATGGTAATTGCAGTAGTAGCCTGTTTTAGGAAAGCAGTCGCAGACTCCTCCAATTTCCTTGCCTTCCTGGTCCTTTTGGTTAGAGGGCGGAGGGGAGGACCCTGGGATTCGGTGAGGCTGCTTGCCATGGCCTCCTCCTGGCTGAGACTTTCCTGTGTATGAAAATGGTACATCATTTTAGGTTTTTGGTCATCAATCACACACAATTTTGAGCTCATAACTGTTGCAAATTGAATGTTACCAAATAGAAAATACTTAAATAGTGCTACTATATAATGAGGATTTTTTTTACAGTACCGTCGTCCTAAAATTTTTTGAAAAAAATGAAATGGCAGAGAGGATGAGGCAGTGGACTTTCATGGTACGGATAAGGACTCACATAGAGTTATATAGAAAAATATAAATTTATTACAGCAATATAAAAAGAATTTAAACAATCGAAAAAAGACAAGATTAATTTACAAAGGAAAGCAAGAGACAAAATTGAACAATACAAAGCAAAAAATCCTCTCTTATAGCAGTACAGTATGGCACAAAATTATTGATCCATGATAACGGAAATAAAGATGAACGGAGTGACATTCAAACTGATACGAGATGACACTTGACATGTTTCGCGGACTAGCCGCTTCTTCAGGAGTAGGTTGGCAAGAGAGGTTTGTATATAGTTGTCTCTAAAAAGGAATTTAAAATAATTAATATATATTAATTATTTCAAAGGACTCATCAGCTGTTTTCATATCTGGACGCAGGAGCACTAGTGTGGGACAGCAAAACAGCCTTGTTATGGTGTCTCACGCAGGTGCTCCAGTGGATACTAGGGGTCTCTCCATGTGTGAAACTTGCACAAAACATGTAAGTACTCCAGCTTTTGAAAGGGAAAAAAATCATGTCTTCAGCTTGGAACTATGCCAAAACAGACAATTGGACTAAATATACCTTTTTTGTATTTACATGGGGGAGAAAAAAATCGGGACATTTGAGGACACCAGTAACCCCACACCTACTGAAGAAAGGGAACTGGATTCAGAGGTTCAGGAAGTGCTGGGTGAAGTGGTCGAAATGGTGTTGACAACAGGTCTGAGACCACAGCTTCAGGTAATAGATGGATGCCTGCATATTTATAATACATGGTATGTTTTTTTTATTTTTAGGTGATGTGGATGTTTTGGAAGAAGAAACTCACTTCAGCAGTGCAAGTGCACAAGTACTCATCAGTGAGATCATGGTGTGTAATCGTGATTTAGAAAAGATGAAGCAAAATATCCATGATGTTCAAAAAAGACTGAGCAACATCATTGATATTTTAGGCAAAATCTAAACAAAAAAAATGTTTACGTTGTCGTTATTGTTGTACGTGTTTTAAAAGTTTTAAATGAATTGCAAAGCCAAATTTTGAAGATGCACGCAGTGGGGGTTATTTACTAAAGGAAAATCCACTTTGCACTGCAATTGCACTTGAAAGTGCACTAAAAGTGCACTTTGAAGTGCAGTCGCATTAGATCTGAGGGGGACATGTAAGGAAAAGAAAAAAACTGCATTTTAGCTTGCACATGATTGGATGATAAAATCAGCAGAGCTTCCACTCATTTCAGATCTTCCCCTTAGATTTAGAGCGACTGCACTTCCAAGTGCACTTTCTGTGCAAAGTGGATTTTCCTTTCGTAAATAACCCCCAGTGTATGAACATGTGCTATCTGCCTTAATGGGATATCAATGTATGCGTTTTGTGGGTGCAACTCCTTCCTCCAAACTAAAGTAGGTGCGAGGAAGGGGTTGCACCCCCGAAACACGTCCATTGATCCCCCTAAGATCTAGCACATGTTGACACACTGTGGCTTATTTAAAAAAAAGCAAAACCACTTTGCACTACAAGTGCAATGCAAGTGCACTTGAAAGTTACCTTGTAGGGCAAAGTGGATTGTCCTTTCTGAAATAAGGCCCAGTATGTAAACATGTGCTAGCTCCCATCATGGGGGATCAATGCATGTGTTTCGGGGGTACAACCCCTTCCTCTCACCTACTTTAGTTTGGAGGAAGGGGTTGCACCCACAAAACACATACATTGATATCCCATGATGGCAGATAGCACATGTTGACACACTGTGTTTTGTGGCTTTAGCAATATAGATGTAAGGGAAAATACACACATTTTAGGCATGGGATCATGAAGGAAATCCAAATTTTGAGTCCCAATTTGTGTGCATTTTCAAAATTTGTCTTTTACAGGGGTGACATCACCCCATCTGATGAAGGCAAAATCAACACAGTTTTGACATACTAATGTCTCATATGGCCTTCACCTTAGCAAAGTTCACTTTGTAAGTTCCTGAGTTGGGCATTTGTATGTTATGGTTTTAAACATGCCTGTTTAGCCCCAAAAAAGGCAAATTTATGTCAAACATACATGTTATACACCAAGATGTTGGTTTGTTCCAAAACTGTTTTTTTAACGCACGTGTGAATGTAGTTGGAGTAAAATGTTTTATACTCAACAATGTGTGGATACCTCTTGTATCTATTTTACTGGGAGCAGCATAGACCAAAACCCTGAGCAGAGTGGTTATCCCTTTTAATGAACCAAAGTCGTGTTCATACCAATATCTGGTGAGTGGCCAATCCATATGGTGGTGGTGTTGTCACTAAATTGGTGGATCAGTCACATGGAATCACGGATGTAGGATAAAAGTGCACAGGAATAGTTAATTCACAGTGGAGAGATTGCAGCAGGGTTTATTATTTAGCTGGCACATTTAAACCAGCAGCAACACTGGATTGATTTAAAATTAGTATTATATATATTTTTTTCTTTATTGATTTGATATATTCCTTCAACGTTGATTAGAGGCTTGAGTGATGTTATTTTGGTGTATCATTTAATGATTTGAGGATTCATACATGTGATATAGGCACTGGCATACTGCACGCATGATAATTCTTCACTGTCTCATAATATTTTATTTACTCTCTGGTATAACATAAGTGGTGTATCTAGGAATATAAGATAGAGGTTAGCGCAGTCAACACTTTTTGTTTTTCTTACGGCCATTCTTCCCTACATCCAGATATAGGAATTCATAAGTCGCCGTCACCACTGCCAACATCACAATACTACTGAACTCCTTATAGTTAAAGTAGTATGACCCCAAGTTGGGTGGTTGGATGATCCGGACATGCTTCTCATCGATCGCACCACCGCAACATAAGTATAACATTTATTGAAATTAGTATTTAAAGACAAAAGTATAAAAGTGTTTTGGACAGGTAACCCTCTCCACTTCATTGAGAGCCGAACGCATAAATAATGTGTGTTACTTTGGCCAGCCCCTCCTTACTTACACTATTGGCAGCCCACTGGACAGGTAAGAAGTGTCATAATCCCAAAATATGAATACACGATTTGGGCAGGCACTTGCGCTACATGCTTTGGTGAATTCATCCATAAATATGATCACAAAAGAGGTAGGTATAATTTGTATGTGTTTGCCAAAGTCAGCAGATATTGGTTTTGGTATCGGTATTCGGTATTGGTATCGGTTGACTTAGCGGTTGGGGGGGAGGGAGTGTTTCAAATGAGTTTTGCCCCCCCCCCCCCCCCAAAAAAAAGCCTCTTGCACTCTGCCTGAATTTAAGGACAACAATAACATTTGGACACATTTTAGGGGGTGTTTTGGGTAAGCACTACAATGGAGCTGACAAATACATGGTTAACCGCTTCCCGACCGCCTCATGCAGATATACTGCGGCAGAAGGGAACCTACAGGCAGATTAACATACCTGTATGTTGCCCTTTAAGCGGTGGCTTGTGGGCGCACGCCAGGAGCTCCGTGAGCGGGACTCGATGTCCGCGGGGATACCCGCGATCATCTCACGGGGAGGAAGAACGTAAAGAAGCATCTCCCCGTTCTGCCTAATGACACACTCACTGATCACAGCTCCCTGTAATCCGGAGCAGCGATCAGTGATGTGCACACACAGCCCCTCCACCCCACAGTTATAATCACTCCCTAGGACACACTTAACCCCTATAGCGCCACCTAGTGGTTAACCCATTCACTGCCAGAGACATTTTTACAGTAATCAATGCAATTTTTATCATTGATCACTGTATTAATGCCAATGGTCCCAAAAATTGGTCCAAATTGTCCGATGTGTCCGCCATAATGTCGCAGTCACGATAAAAATTTCTGATCGCCGCCATTACTAGTAAAAAAAATTAATTATTAATAAAAATGCCATAAAAACTATGCCCTATTTTGTAGATGCTATAACTTTTGCGCAAACTAATCAATAAACGCTTATTGCGATTTTTTTAAACCAAAAATATGTAGAAGAATACGTATCGGCCTAAACTGAGGAAAAAAAAATTATATATTTTTTGGGGATATTTATTATAGCAAAAAGTTAAAAATAATGTGTTTTTTTTAAAATTGTCCCTATTTTTTTTTTATAGCGCAAAAAATAAAAACCGCAGAGGTGATCAAATACCACCAAAAGAAAGCTCAATTTTGTTTGGGAGCCACGTCGCACGACCGCGCAATTGTCAGTTAAAGCGACGCAGTGCCGAATTGCAAAAAGTGCTCTGGTCTTTGGCCAGCAAAATGGTCCGGGGCTTAAGTGATTAAGTCACTAGGCTAGGTGTGTATGGGACCAGGATAGCATGCTGGGGAGGTTAGTGAAGGCAAATATGCATGAAGGACAAAAAAGGAGCAGTAAAAGCTTACAGCATGCATGGGGACAAAGAGGACATTCACAGCATATTACAATCATGGTAATTAGGGATGAGCCCGGTGTTCAATTCGAACCCCTGTTCGAATCGAACATCGGCCGTTGATCCGTTCGACGAAACCAGAACTTTGTGGGCTGTTCGCATCAAATTCGTGTAATACGAACGACCAACAATGCACTGCGCCAGTCGCAGTGCATTGCTGGCTGATGATTGGCCAAGCATGCACTGTGACCCCGCATGCTTGGCCAATCACAGTGCCGGCAGCGAGGAGAGTCATAATTGGGCAATTATAGCTCAGGGGGTTTAGTACACGCCCCACACTATATAAGGCCGCCAGCGCGGCGGCCTTGTGTAGTGTGTTCCAGCATGCAGGGAGAGAGATAGATAGGCAGGGACACTGTGTTATTGACTCAGGCTTCTGCAGGAGTTAGTGTGTGTTCTGTTCCTCCAGCACAGCACAGTATACACCTGTATCTACCCATATTTGCTGGTGTTCTCTGAAATAGCCATCTGCAGGAGTTAGTGTTTGTTCTGTGCCTCCAGCCCAGCACAGTTAACACCTGGATCTACCCATATTTGCTGGTGTTCTCTAATACAGCCATCTGCAGGAGTTAGTGTGTGTTCTGTGCCTCCAGCACAGCACAGTATACACCTGTATCTACCCATATTTGCTGGTGTTCTCTGAAATAGCCATCTGCAGGAGTTAGTGTGTGTTCTGTGCCTCCAGCACAGCACAGTATACACCTGTATCTACCCATATTTTCTGGTGTTCTCTAATACAGCCATCTGCAGGAGTTAGTGTGTGTTCTGTGCCTCCAGCACAGCACAGTATACACCTGTATCTACCCATATTTGCTGGTGTTCTCTGAAATAGCCATCTGCAGGAGTTAGTGTGTGTTCTGTGCCTCCAGCACAGCACAGTATACACCTGTATCTACCCATATTTGCTGGTGTTCTCTAATACAGCCATCTGCAGGAGTTAGTGTGTGTTCTGTGCCTCCAGCACAGCACAGTAAACACCTGTATCTACCCATATTTGCTGGTGTTCTCTAATACAGCCATCTTCAGGAGTTAGTGTGTGTTCTGTGCCTCCAGCACAGCACAGTATACACCTGTATCTACCCATATTTGCTGGTGTTCTCTAATACAGCCATCTGCAGGAGTTAGTGTGTGTTCTGTGCCTCCAGCACAGCACAGTATACACCTGTATCTACCCATATTTGCTGTTGTTCTCTAATACAGCCATCTGCAGGAGTTAGTGTGTGTTCTGTGCCTCCAGCACAGCACAGTAAACACTTGTATCTACTGTGGTGGTGTGGTACCCCATCAGCAAAATGATGCAGGGTTCTCAACCAGGCGGGTTGAGGGGCTCCAGGGTGTTTGTTTATTTGGGAGGAAACTGGCTTTTCAGTTTCCTCCATGTTTATTAAAATCCACTTTGGGACCTGGAGCCCGGGGATTTCTTAGAGATCCGGGTGGGATGAAATCCCCAATCCTGGATCCGGGTTTTGGGATCCCCCAGCACACTGACTGGTCAGGTGTGTGCTGGGCTATTTGTAGACACCTGACCATGATTCTGGGCTCCACCCTCCCGAGGAGTCCAGGCTTGCAAGGGAGAACCCAGAGAGTGCAGGCTGCACTGTGTGAACCAGAGACCTAAGTCTGAGGTTGCTGACAGAAGTCAGGAGAGCTCCATGTGGGAGCCTGAGCAGTGGTGCATCCGCTGCTGAAGAGAGCCAGGTGGCTCTGTATTTTGCAATGCTGCATGTTTAAGCCAGGAGGCTGAATATCCTTTTGTTTGTTGCTGGCAGTTCAAACCCCCTGCGAGGGAAACCATCTTTTGTTTTCATTTATGGAACTTTGTTTTCTTTTCTTCCTTTCTTTTAATAAAAGTGGGCCAACAAGCCCTTAAACGCATGACTGGCGTGGACTCTGCTCACTGGTATGCTCTACACAGACGCTAAAGAACCCCCAATATCACAAGTGGTGCTCGGATGCGGGCATAACTGAAGATCCTCGCATATACCAGTGAGCTATTGCCAGAAACTGCTTTTGCTCTGCAGTGTGTGCAGCAGGTGGTGTACCTGGAAGGGAGAGGCCCCTTAAAGAGACAGTGCTTCTGTTGTTGTTCTGTGCAGTGAAGTAACTGCAAGTATGGAGAGTCCACCAGCATTTGAATCTGCAGTGGATTGGTGCAAGCGGCACCTGGCAGGAATGGACCAAGCTACAGTGAAAGACAAGCCAACCTTTGTTACAAAGAGAGAGCTGTCGGATATCCATACCTGGGAGAGGGGTTTTGTTTCCCCTGGCAACGCTGCTGTAGTTAAACCAGCAGTTGTTGGGAAAAATGTGAAAGTGACACAGCATGAGACAAGGTCCAGTGGAGAGAAGCCCATGTTATGTGTCAGAAGAGAGGCTGATCAAAGGCTGAGGCCGAGAGTGGTTGCCCATAGCAACGCAGAGGAAGCCAGTCGGGCTGTCTCTGTACCATGGGCTATGTCTAAGAAGGATCGTGGCAAGTGGCTTAAGGAGGAGCCGATACATCATGTTGGAGAGAGCCAGCAAAGTTCTGCTGGGAGAGTGCGGTCTCCCATGACGACAGGAGTGAAAGTTGTGCCTGAAAGGAGGAGCTGCAGTGGAGATTTGGCTCAGCGTCCCCACAGAGAGGCCTATGCATTCCGGCCAGCTGGGAATCGCCAGGAGAGAATCGCTTTGGGAACAAATCGTCCAGTACCATGCCTGGAATGTGGCCAGCTGGGGCACGGCGTGTTTTCTTGCCCTAGATTTTGGAATACAGCTGGATATAATGTTGCTGAGGAAAAAGTTTTGTCTGCAGGCCCATATTCCTGTAAAAATATGTTTGCAGTCACCCCTAGCAACAAGGAGTTTCCTGTTGTGCCTGCAGGGGGTGCTAAACAGTGGGGGATACCTGCTGTAGTTTCATCCCGTGGCCACCAGGAGGAGTTGCCCAGTGAAAGTGCAGCAGAGGACTTGTTCATGAGACGCCGCACTCAAATGAAGATGGTGACCCCCAACTACTGCAGTGGGTAAGACTGTCTTTAATGAAATGATGGCTGGAACTGCTGATTTCATGTATAAAAGGACTGGTTACGAGACTGTCCATGATGATGTGAGAGTGACCCCAGTTAGTGGGGCCACTGAATGTATTTGTGAGGGGGACTTTTCCCTGTGCAGTACCCTGTACAGTGGGGAAGCAGGGGTTAAAGTCAAACCTGCATCTGTGTGTGCTTCTCAAGAGGGGCATGGTGATGTGTCTAATGTTTATCAGTCTCAAGTTGGCCGTGGGCTAGGACAGCCTGCAAGAGGTACAAATACTATTAATGTTGATGATTATGGAAAAGGTACTGCTGTTGGGAAAACCCCAGGTTCTTGCAAAACAGAAGTTGTGGTTAAAGATGGGCCGTTGCCCATAGCAACTGGTGGTTAGACAGCACAGTTGTCCCCAGACATCTCCAGGGAACTTCATGTATTGGAGCCGGAGGTTGCCCTGGACAACTGTGATGTCACTCTGGTGGAGCAGAGTGGAACTGCACCTTATAGTGGTGATGTCTTAGTGCAAGCTGCTAATACTAAATGTGTGCAGGTGAATAGTGGGTTAATGCAACCTGTAGAAAGTGCAAAGGTCGCTGAAGTTTGTGAAGCGCCATCCGAGCATGGTGGTGAATATGATGTATTGCAACCTGCGGTGTTAAAATACGTATTACCACAACCTGACCTGATTTACAATGACTTGTGTAATGAGTCTGCAGCTAAGCCAGTCTGTTCTTATGTGTCTCCTTGGGCAGATGGATCGGTGCTGAGGAGTACCGCTGAAGGGAGCGCACATACAGTAGATTGGAATAGTTGGGGTAAAAATCTAATCTCCCTGATAGATAAGGCTTTTATGCACAAAAATAAGGTGGACACGGTTTCTCCTGTAGGGACTGCAGAACAGCTTGTACCTGAGGGTGCGGTGGCTGCTGCAGGGGTTAACCCTCGTGAGCAGAATGAACCAAATAAGGTCAAGCGCACAGCAGAGACCTTGCCTGTGACCCACAAAACTGAAGTTGACATGGAGTGTCAAAGTGACCATGTCACTGGTAATGTTCTGGAGCAGTTCACTGATGCGGAGACTGAGAAGTCGGGTATGAGTCTAACACCTGGCAGCGCTCTGGTGGAGCACCAGGCTGTGTTTACCTCCAGCTGGGAGGAGGTTCCGTTAACCGTTGAAACTTTTCAAGTCTCAGCAGATGAGTCTCTCTGCATCCCCAGTGTCATGAAAGTCCCCAGGAAGGACTTGGGTCTGGAGTCAAGGGCCTGGTTTATAACCAAAGCATTAAAAGAGATGCTTGAACTTTGGGTTGTACAGCCAATCTATACTAGTGTGTCTCCTCCACAGTTTGACGGTCTGGTACTGCGGAGTACCACTAGGTGGAGCACTGAATGGCAGGCTGTACAGAACCAAGAACAGGACAGGAATGGTTTATTCCTGAATTTGTTACTTTTGTTAAAAGTTGCCACTGCATATTCTGCTGGATTACGTCCAGAAGAAATATTATTTGAAAGAGACTTTGGAGAAATGGAAAATAAGCCTAAAATGTCTGTGGTTTCACCTCCTAACAGCCAGATGGGAAGTATTTCTGCTGCTTTGGTCCAAGGTGGTGCTGGTCAGTTGTCGGTAAAGGGCGCGTATACTGCACCAGTGGAAAAACCACATGAGAAGGAAGGGCCAAGTGTGGACCCGAAAGCAGCAGAGATCTTGACCAGGGCTAAAACGAAGGTGGTTAAAGAGACTGGGGTCCCCAGTCCAATGTTTGGTTTAGGTGACAAACCTAATGAGGAATGGTTAAGGAGTGCGGTAAAAATTGTATGTGGATCAGATGAGAGCTTGTCTGTTCAGGTGGATAAAAATACAGATGGCATCAGAACAGGTCAAGTGGTAGGACAGCTGCCTGCAGAGTGGGCGAACCCAGGGGAGGTGACGTCCTGTGAGGTACCCGTGGGTGATGGCGGCCCTCCAGTATGGGTGACCTCTGCAGACTCTGCCCTAGCAAATGCTGGAGGAAAAGGTATTGACATGTGCAATATTGAGAGGTCTAATGTTGGTTTGAATATGTCTGTCAATGATGAACCAAGTAATGTGTTAATGGTACATGATAATGTGGTGTCCAAAGGTACAGGTAAACCTGGTAAACAATTAGTGAATGCTAAGTCCGGTACCAGAAATAAGAGGAGGGATCCCGTTACAAACACCATAGAAGTGGGCCCCCTACAGTCTCAGAACAGTAATGCTGAGAGATGTTTTGGGAAACCAGGAAACTTGAAGTGTGGAGGCAGAAGGGTTGGTAAAAAGACCAGGGGTACCCTGTTAAAATTTCAGGAGAGGAAGTCCTTATGGAAATGCACCCGGAAGAAGAGTCAGGAAGGTCTCAAAACCCATGGCAGAGTGACAGGGGGGCAAAGAGAGAGACCCCAATGGAAGTGGTGGATTGAGTTCCCCTTTAGAAGTGAGATTGGACAGGGTTTGACTTCCGTAAGCTGTTGTTGGCACATAGGTGCCAAAAGTAAACTATGTGTTTCGCCCTCTGGTTCGAAACAAGGGGGAGGGATATGTGGTGGTGTGGTACCCCACCAGCAAAATGATGCAGGGTTCTCAACCAGGCGGGTTGAGGGGCTCCAGGGTGTTTGTTTATTTGGGAGGAAACTGGCTTTTCAGTTTCCTCCATGTTTATTAAAATCCACTTTGGGACCTGGAGCCCGGGGATTTCTTAGAGATCCGGGTGGGATGAAATCCCCAATCCTGGATCCGGGTTTTGGGATCCCCCAGCACACTGACTGGTCAGGTGTGTGCTGGGCTATTTGTAGACACCTGACCATGATTCTGGGCTCCACCCTCCCAAGTAGTCCAGGCTTGCAAGGGAGAACCCAGAGAGTGCAGGCTGCACTGTGTGAACCAGAGACCTAAGTCTGAGGTTGCTGACAGAAGTCAGGAGAGCTCCATGTGGGAGCCTGAGCAGTGGTGCATCCGCTGCTGAAGAGAGCCAGGTGGCTCTGTATTTTGCAATGCTGCATGTTTAAGCCAGGAGGCTGAATATCCTTTTGTTTGTTGCTGGCAGTTCAAACCCCCTGCGAGGGAAACCATCTTTTGTTTTCATTTATGGAACTTTGTTTTCTTTTCTTCCTTTCTTTTAATAAAAGTGGGCCAACAAGCCCTTAAACGCATGACTGGCGTGGACTCTGCTCACTGGTATGCTCTACACAGACGCTAAAGAACCCCCAATATCACACTACCCATATTTGCTGGTGTTCTCTAATACAACCATCTTCAGGAGTTAGTGTGTGTTGTGTGCCTCCAGCACAGCACAGTATACACCTGTATCTACCCTTATTTGCTGGGTATATAGGGTTTTAGGTATAGGGTTTTATTTTGGGTGCAGGGTTCCCCTAAATATCCATACAAGACCCAAAGGGGCTGGTAATGGGCTGGGGTGGGGTGATGATGTAGCCATGCCATTTTTCTCAAATATTTTCATCCATATTGCCAGGACAAGACATGACATTAAAGCCGCAAGCAGTTTTAAATGGCTTCTTTTTTTCCTTTACAAATGTCATTTTGTGCAGGGACAGTTCTAAACACGGGGAACACATGCCAATTCACAGGCATACTTTAGACACCCCCCAGGTACGATATTTAAAGAAATGTTTCACTTTATGTATCATTAAAATGACTGCTCCAGAAAAAACTGACGTTTTTAAAACTTCTTTTTGCATTGATACTGTACATGTCCCCTGGAGCAGAACCAGGTCCCTAAACCCTTTTTAGGACAATAACATGCATATTAGCCGTTATAATTATCACTTAAGATTTCGAACATTCACATCCATTGTAATTAATAGGGTTCTAACGTTCGTGTAAACTTTCGGTCCATTTGCAGGTTCTGGTGCGAACCGAACCGAGGGGTGTTCGGCTCATCCCTAATGGTAATTATGGAATGATGAATTAAATATAATACATTAGAAAACATTAAATACATAGAATGTGATGTTAAAGGATAAAACTTACCTTAATATAGTCCTTCTGCAAGACCTGAATGATGGCAGAACAGGTCTCTGGAATGATTCCCAGAGCCTGGGGGGAGATCCCAGTTGTAAACTTCAGGTCCTGGAGACTTCTCCCCGTCGCCAAGTACCGCAAGGTGGAGACAAGCCTTTGCTCAGGAGTAAGGATGGGCCCGGTGCTCGATGCGAACCCACGTTCGCATCGAGCACCGGGCGTTCGCTCGCTCGGCGAGCCCAGAACTATTTTGGCCGCTCGCATCACGTTCGTGTGATGCGAGCGGCCCCGCAATGCATTGCGGCCGGCGCGGCCGGCGCAGTGCATTGCTGGCTGATGATTGGCCAAGCATGCACTGTGACCCCGCATGCTGGGCCAATCACAGCCCCGGAAACTCGAAGAGCCATAATTGGCTACAGGCAGGACGCCTGTAGCCAATTACAGCTCAGGGGCTGTAGTACACGCCCCCCCCTATAAAAGGCCGCCACGCCGTCTGCGCCGGTCACATGCTGTTCCGGCGCAGATAGAGCAGGCTAGATCTGTGACACTCTGCTGGATTTAGTTAGTTAGAGAGATTTACTTAGAGAGATCGAGTTAGATAGATTCATTCATTTAGATTGATTTAGAAAGAGGGGCTTGTAGTGTGTTCGTGGCAGGCAGGCAGAGCTCCTATATTTTGTTCCCAGAAGCACCTATAGGACTTGTAGTGTGTTCGTGGCAGGCAGGCAGAGCTCCTATATTTTGTTCCCAGAAGCACCTATAGGACTTGTAGTGTGTTCCTGGCAGGCAGGCAGAGCTCCTATATTTTGTTCCCAGAAGCACCTATAGGACTTGTAGTGTGTTCGTGGCAGGCAGGCAGAGCTCCTATATTTTGTTCCCAGAAGCACCTATAGGACTTGAAGTGTGTTAGTCCCATCACACAGACCTACATTTTCTTCCCAGAAGCACCTATAGGACTTGAAGTGTGTTAGTCCCATCACACAGAGATCATATATTTTGTTCCCAGAAGCACCTATAGGACTTGAAGTGTGTTAGTCCCATCACACAGACCTATATTTCCTTCCCAGAAGCACCTATAGGACTTGAAGTGTGTTAGTCCCATCACACAGAGATCATATATTTTGTTCCCAGAAGCACCTATAGGACTTGAAGTGTGTTAGTCCCATCACACAGACCTACATTTTCTTCCCAGAAGCACCTATAGGACTTGAAGTGTGTTAGTCCCATCACACAGAGATCATATATTTTGTTCCCAGAAGCACCTATAGGACTTGACGTGTGTTAGTCCCATCACACAGACCTATATTTCCTTCCCAGAAGCACCTATAGGACTTGAAGTGTGTTAGTCCCATCACACAGAGATCATATATTCTGTTCCCAGAAGCACCTATAGGACTTGAAGTGTGTTAGTCCCATCACACAGACCTACATTTTCTTCCCAGAAGCACCTATAGGACTTGAAGTGTGTTAGTCCCATCACACAGAGATCATATATTTTGTTCCCAGAAGCACCTATAGGACTTGAAGTGTGTTAGTCCCATCACACAGACCTACATTTTCTTCCCAGAAGCACCTATAGGACTTGAAGTGTGTTAGTCCCATCACACAGACCTATATTTTCTTCCCAGAAGCACCTATAGGACTTGAAGTGTGTTAGTCCCATCACACAGAGATCATATATTTTGTTCCCAGAAGCACCTATAGGACTTGAAGTGTGTTAGTCCCATCACACAGACCTACATTTTCTTCCCAGAAGCACCTATAGGACTTGAAGTGTGTTAGTCCCATCACACAGACCTACATTTTCTTCCCAGAAGCACCCATAGGACTTGAAGTGTGTTAGTCCCATCACACAGAGCTCCTCTATTTTCTTTGCAGAAGCACCCACAGGACTTCTAGTGTGTTAGTGGCATCACACAGAGCTCCTATATTTTCTTCTCAGCAGCACCCACAGGACTTCTAGTGTGTTAGTGGCATCACACAGAGCTCCTCTATTTTCTTTGCAGAAGCACCCACAGGACTTCTAGTGTGTTAGTGGCATCACACAGAGCTCCTCTATTTTCTTTGCAGAAGCACCCATAGGACTTCTAGTGTGTTAGTGGCATCACGCAGAGCTCCTATATTTTCTTCTCAGCAGCACCCACAGGACTTCTAGTGTGTTAGTGGCATCACACAGAGCTCCTCTATTTTCTTTGCAGAAGCACCCACAGGACTTCTAGTGTGTTAGTGGCATCACACAGAGCTCCTCTATTTTCTTTGCAGAAGCACCCATAGGACTTCTAGTGTGTTAGTGGCATCACACAGAGCTCCTATATTTTCTTCTCAGCAGCACCCACAGGACTTCTAGTGTGTTAGTGGCATCACACAGAGCTCCTCTATTTTCTTTGCAGAAGCACCCATAGGACTTCTAGTGTGTTAGTGGCATCACACAGAGCTCCTATATTTTCTTCTCAGCAGCACCCACAGGACTTCTAGTGTGTTAGTGGCATCACACAGAGCTCCTCTATTTTCTTTGCAGAAGCACCCATAGGACTTCTAGTGTGTTAGTGGCATCACACAGAGCTCCTATATTTTCTTCTCAGCAGCACCCACAGGACTTCTAGTGTGTTAGTGGCATCACACAGAGCTCCTCTATTTTCTTTGCAGAAGCACCCACAGGACTTCTAGTGTGTTAGTGGCATCACACAGAGCTCCTCTATTTTCTTTGCAGAAGCACCCATAGGACTTCTAGTGTGTTAGTGGCATCACACAGAGCTCCTATATTTTCTTCTCAGCAGCACCCACAGGACTTCTAGTGTGTTAGTGGCATCACACAGAGCTCCTCTATTTTCTTTGCAGAAGCACCCATAGGACTTCTAGTGTGTTAGTGGCATCACACAGAGCTCCTATATTTTCTTCTCAGCAGCACCCACAGGACTTCTAGTGTGTTAGTGGCATCACACAGAGCTCCTCTATTTTCTTTGCAGAAGCACCCATAGGACTTCTAGTGTGTTAGTGGCATCACGCAGAGCTCCTATATTTTCTTCTCAGCAGCACCCACAGGACTTCTAGTGTGTTAGTGGCATCACACAGAGCTCCTCTATTTTCTTTGCAGAAGCACCCACAGGACTTCTAGTGTGTTAGTGGCATCACACAGAGCTCCTCTATTTTCTTTGCAGAAGCACCCATAGGACTTCTAGTGTGTTAGTGGCATCACACAGAGCTCCTATATTTTCTTCTCAGCAGCACCCACAGGACTTCTTGTGTGTTAGTGGCATCACACAGAGCTCCTCTATTTTCTTTGCAGAAGCACCCATAGGACTTCTAGTGTGTTAGTGGCATCACACAGAGCTCCTATATATTCTTCTCAGCAGCACCCACAGGACTACCGACTACAATGGCTGGAAGACCGCCAAGGGGAGGCAGAGCGTGCAGAGCCAAGAACACAGGGCAGGCAGGCTCTGTTTCTAGTGGACGTGGCCGTGGACGTGGACGTGGTCGTGCATCGTCATCAGCACGTGGCCATGGGACACGCGCGTCTTTGTTTTCGGCAGCTGGACATGTGGAGCCGCATCATGCTGAAGGCTTGGTAGAATGGATGACCAAGCCCTCCTCATCCTCCTCATCCTCTCTCACCCAGGCTCAGGGTACTGACAGAGCATCATCAGCCACCCCTTCCCTAGACCCACCATGTCCTCCTGAGGAGTCCCCCGAACTCTTTGAGCACAGTGTTGGGTACATGCTCCAGGAGGATGCCCAACGATTCGAAGGCTCGGATGATGATACCCAGCTTGAGGAATCTGGCAGTACTGTTCCACCAGCTGCAGCTTACTGCCAGGTTTGCTCTAGTGGTGAAGAGGGAGGGGATGATGAGGTCACTGACTCCACGTGGGTGCCTGAAGGGAGAGAGGATGAGGAGGAGGACGAGGAGGAGGAGGATGCGGCGTCACATGTCCAACGAGGCAGGATGCCCCCTGGAGGCCAGGTAGAGGCCAGCACAGCAACTGTACAACACCGCAGAGCTCCGCCTGTGCAGGGCGCTGCCTCTGCACGTTATCAGAAAAGTTCTTTGGTGTGGGCCTTTTTTGAGACGAGTGCAGCAGATCGCACCACTGCTATTTGCAATATTTGTCTCAAGCGTATCTCGCGTGGCCAAAACATCAGCCGCTTGGGCACCACAAGCATGACCAGACATATGGCGACCTGCCATGCAGCTCGTTGGCAGGCACACATAAAAGACCCACACCAAAGAACTAAGCGGACCTCTCCTTGCTCCTCCTCAGCTGGGATCTCCATCCCCACTACACCTTCAGTCCTCTCTGAAAGCTGCTCTGAGAGGACTGAAGGTGTAGAATTAGGTGTGTCACAACCAAGTACTTGCAGTACACCGACGTCCGATTGCAGCAGGCAAATTTCCCTGCCCCAGCTGCTGGACCGTAGAAAGAAGTACACTCCCAGCCATCCACATGCCCAGCGGTTGAATGCTAGCCTGGCTAAATTGCTAGCACTTCAACTGCTGCCTTTTCAGTTGGTAGACTCGGCCCCCTTCCGTGAGTTTGTTCAATGTGCGGTTCCTCAGTGGCAGGTTCCCAAACGCCACTTTTTCTCACGGAAGGCGATTCCGTCTCTCTACCGGCATGTGGAGGGCAATGTCCATGCCTCGCTGGACAGGGCGGTCAGCGGTAAGGTGCATATTACCGCTGACTCATGGTCCAGCAGGCATGGACAGGGACGGTACCTTTCTTTCACGGCCCATTGGGTCACTCTATTGGCAGCTGGGAGGGATGCAGGACAAGGTGCAGTAGTGTTGGAGGTTGTTCCGCCACCACGCCTCCAAAACGCTACTACTGCTACTGGTTGTGACACACCTCTCTCCTCCACCCCCTCCTCTTCTTCTTCCTCCAGTGCTCTGTCCTTGGAACCAGCGGTGCTCCGTAGGCGTACAAGGGGCTACGCAAGTACGCAGGCAAAAAGATGCCATGCCGTGCTTGCGCTGGTGTGTTTGGGGGACAGGAGCCACACTGGGCCAGAGGTTCTGGCAGCTCTGCAGGGGCAGGCCGAGAGGTGGTTGACGCCACGTCAGCTTAAGCCAGGAATGGTCGTTTCTGACAATGGCACCAACCTCCTCTCCGCCCTGCGACAGGGGCAGCTCACCCATGTGCCCTGCATGGCTCACGTCCTCAACCTGGTGGTGCAGCGGTTCTTGGGCAGGTTCCCAGGCTTACAGGATGTCCTGAGGCAGGCCAGGAAAGTCTGTGTGCATTTCCGCCGATCTTATAATGCCAGTGCTCGGCTGACTGAGCTGCAAAAGGAGCTGAACCTGCCCAAGAACCACCTAATATGTGACATGCCCACCAGGTGGAACTCAACGTTGGCCATGCTGCAGCGACTGCACACGCAGCAGAGGGCCATCAATGAGTACCTTTGCGACTACGGCACCAGGACAGGGTCAGGGGAGCTTGGTTTTTTTCCCCACGTCAGTGGAGCATGATCAGGGATGCATGCACTGTCCTCTCACCATTTGAGGAGGCCACGAGGATGGTGAGCAGTGACAGTGCATGCATCAGTGACACTGTCCCTCTTGTCCACCTGTTGGAGCATACGCTGCGTGGGATAATGGACAGGGCACTTGAGGCAGAACAGAGGCAGGAAGAGGAGGACTTCCTTGCCTCTCAAGGCCCCCTTTATCCGGACAGTGTTCCTTCTGTCCCACCCATCACACAGGAAGAGGATGAGGAGGAGGAGGAGGAGGAGGAGGAGGAGGATTGTGTGAGCATGGAGGTGGAGCCTGGCACTCAGCATCAGCAGCAGCAGTCTTTTAGGGATGATGTACAGTCCCAACAAACCAGTGGACTTGTACGTGGCTGGGAGGAGGTGGCTGGCGATCATGTCATCCTCAGTGACCCAGAAGACTCCGGACCGAATGCCTCAGCTAACCTACGCTGCATGGCCTCCTGATCCTGCAAAGCCTGCGGAAGGATCCTCGTGTTCTTCGGATCAAGGAGAGGGACCATTACTGGCTGGCCACTCTCCTTGATCCGCGGTACAAGGGTAAGGTTGCGGACCTTATCTTGCCGTCGCAGAGGGAGCAGAGGATGAGACATCTCAGGGAGGCCTTGCAGAAAGGTCTGTGCAACGCGTTCCCAGAAACTGGGAGGCTACAAACTCCTGGTCCTGGGCGACGAGTTGCTGAGGCTTCGGTCAGTGGCAGAAGGAGCAGTGGGGAAGGTGGACGTCTGACCGATGCGTTCAGACAATTTTTTAGTCCGCAGCCCCAAGGTATGATCGGTTCCAGCAACCATCGCCAGCGTCTGATATACATGGTGCAGGAATACCTTGGGGCAAGGTCAGACTTGGACACCTTTCCCACCGAAAATCCTCTGGCTTACTGGGTCCTGAGGATGGATCACTGGCCAGAGCTTGCACAGTATGCAATTGAGCTACTGGCCTGTCCTGCCTCCAGCGTTCTTTCCGAACGCACATTCAGTGCTGCTGGAGGATTTGTGACTGATCATAGGGTGCGCCTGTCCACCGCCTCGGTTGATCGACTGACCTTCATCAAAATGAATCAGTCTTGGATCACCACCAGCTACCAGGCACCTGAGGCGGATATAACCGAATAATTTTTAATGTCACATCCCTTCAAGACTGCCTATGCTGATGCTGAGTGACTGTCCTCTTATGTTCACTGACTATCCTCTTCCTCCTCCTCAATGATCCATGCCACCACACCAGTGCCTAAGGCACAATTTTTCAGCCCCTGTTTAACAGGGGCGTGTACATACAATTTTTATAAAAAAATGCTTCGCAACACGTGTGACTGCTGTGCTCCAAGTACAGTATCTGTGAGGGGTTGCAGTGTTGTGGCACCAGCACCAGTGCCTAAGGCACAATTTTTCAGCCCCTGTTTAACAGGGGCGTGTACTTACAATTTTTTTAAAAAAATGCTTCGCAACACGTGTGACTGCTGTGCTCCAAGTACAGTATCTGTGAGGGGTTGCAGTGTTGTGGCACCAGCACCAGTGCCTAAGGCACAATTTTTCAGCCCCTGTTTAATAGGGGCGGGTACTTACAATTTTTTAAAAAAATGCTTCGCAACACGTGTGACTGCTGTGCTCCAAGTACAATATCTGTGAGGGGTTGCAGTGTTGTGGCACCAGCACCAGTGCCTAAGGCACAATTTTTCAGCCCCTGTTTAACAGGGGCGTGTACTTACAATTTTTTAAAAAAATGCTTCGCAACACGTGTGACTGCTGTGCTCCAAGTACAGTCTCTGTGAGGGGTTGCAGTGTTGTGGCACCAGCACCAGTGCCTAAGGCACAATTTTTCAGCCCCTGTTTAACAGGGGCGGGTAATTACAAATCTTGATCTAATAGTTCACAGCAGGGCCCATTCCTGCGCCCACCAAGAGTAACTATGAGGGCCTGCAGTCTTGTGGCAACACCGTCCACCACCACCGCCAAAGGCCCAATTTTTCTGCCCTGTTCATCAGGTGCTTGCAATTACAAATCTTGATCTAATAACTCACAGCAGGGCCCATTCCTGCGCCCACCAAGAGTAACTGTGAGAGCTTACAGTCTTGTGGCAACACCGTCCACCACCACCACCACCCCCAATTTTTCTGCCCTGTTCAACAGGTGCATGCAATTACAAATCTTGATCTATTAACTCATAGCAGGGCCCATTCCTGTGCCCACCAGTCTTGTGGCTACACCAACATCTAATAGGGCAAATTTCTGCAGAGTATATACGCCAGGGCCCTACTTTCAAACATCCAACTTACAAACGACTCCTACTTGCAAATGGAAAGAGAAAACAGGAAGTGAGAGGAAATCTACCCCTAGGAAGGGAAATTCTATCCTGTTAGATTTAATTTGGGAAAAAGGTATCTCCTCTCTACTGATACTTTATCACCAATCCTTGTTTCAATTAAAACCCCACTTTTCCAAAAACATTTGTCATTGGGACGGAAAGTGAGGTGACATGTTCTGAACAGATGTGCAAAGACAGCAAATGTTACAGGGGTGATAACACCTCCCTATGTTCTCCAAAAAGCTTAAAAATAGATTTTTTTGGGATGGAACTACACTTCATAATGTACCTGTTCAGATTCTACTTAAGAACAAACCTAAAGCCGCAAGTGGTTTTAAATGGCTTCTTTTTTTCCTTTACAAATGTCATTTTGTGCAAGGACAGTTCTAAACACGGGAAACACATGCCACTTCACAGGCATACTTTAGACACCCCCCAGGTACCATATTTAAAGGAAAATTTCACTTTTTTTTTTCACTTTATGCATCATTAAAATGACTGCTCCCGAAAAAACGTTAGTTTTTAAAAGTTCTTTTTGCATTGATATATGTCCCTGGGGCAGGACCCGGGTCCCCAAACCTGTTTTATGACATTAACATGCATATTGGCCGTTGTAATTAGCACTTTTGATTTCGAACGTTCGCGTCCATTATAACGTATAGGGTTCGAAAATTCGCGCGAACTTTCGGTCGGTTCGAAGGTTCTGGTGCGAACCGAACCCGGGGGTGTTCGGCTCATCCCTACTCAGGAGTGATAGCTTGCCGCATGCAGGTGTCCTGCTTCATAATATAAGGGGTCAGCAAAGCCAAGAGACGTTGAAAGACAGGGTCCGTCATCCAGAGATAATTCCTGAAATGATCAGTATTATTCTCCGATTCTTATTATACGGTTAAGCAACCAATTCTTGGTCCAAGAGCTCCTCCTCCCCCTGTTCATGGACTGGACTTGGGTTAAAGCAATAACTCCAACACCAAGCCCAACAATAGCACGAACTCTGCGACGAGTACATAACCGAAACATGGCTAATAAACGAACGGCTGCTCAGAACGAACTGACAGAACGTACCGAAAATCAGAAAGGACCTGACAAGAACAAGCTGAAAATCCGAAACGACCGGACAAGCACGCACTGAAAATCAGAAGCGAACTATAAATAGAACGCACTGAAAGACAGAAACGAACTGACAAGCACGCACTGAAGAACAGATACGAACCGACAAGCACAACCTGAAAAGCAGAAACGAACTGAAAAGCATGAGGCTGAAAAGCGTGAATCGTCTCTCACCAAACTTCTACTAACACGAGATAAACAGGAGATTAGCAGAAGGAGCCCAAAGGGTGGCGCACTGGCTATTGAACTTCCTTTTTATCGGCCGTCGTACGTCTTGTATGTCACTACGTTCGTAAATGTTTGCCAACATTTGTGTGACCGTTTGTATGCAAGACAAGTTGGAGCCAACACCCTTCGAACAAAAATCCACGGTTTTGTTGTCGGAAAGTCCGATCGTGTGTATGGAGCATTAGACTAAAGACTTAATCTAACAAAATGAAGCTGAACTTCAGTTAACATTTTATAAGCAGTTGCAGCAACATTTGTATTCCTTTTTAGGATAGCTGATCAAGCACCCCTGTGATTGTTAAATATTTTTTCTCAAACCTCTAACTGCATTTGAAGGACAAAATATAAAGTGAAAAAACAACCCCACAGCAATCAGGAGCTGGTTATCAATGAACAATATCCATGGAGGATCAAAATCTTACACCAAATGTATATTCCACATTAGGGATGGGCCCGGTGCTCGATGCGAACCCACGTTCGCATCGAGCACCGGGCGTTCGCTCGCTCGGCGAGCCCAGAACTATTTGGGCCGTTCGCATCACATGCGGCCGGCGCAGTGCATTGCTGGCTGATGATTGGCCAAGCATGCACTGTGACCCCGCATGCTTGGCCAATCACAGCGCCGGAAACTCGGAGAGCAATAATTGGCTACATGCAGGACGCCTGTAGCCAATTAAAGCTCAGGGGCTTTAGTACACGCCCCACCATTTAAAAGGCCGCCACGCCGTCGGCGCCGGTCACATGAGTTCCGGCTTTAGGAGAGATCAGTCTGCTGATTCTGTCTTTGCTTGATTCATTGCTCCAGAAAGATTTGCTCTTCTTTGCTAAACCATTGGCTAGTTCTTTGCTAAACCATTGCTACCTAAGTCATTGATCGCTCATTGCTGCTGATTGCACAGTTAGTGTGTTTTTAGCTGCTGCTGGGGATTAGTCTGGTGCGTGCTTACTGTTAGTACAGTATTGCAGTAGTACCAACCGCAGTGCTGTTAGCACAGCATTGCACCCCAAAGGCACCCATAGGACTTCTAGTGTGTTAGTGGCATCAAACAGAGCTCCTATATTTTCTTCCCAGAAGCACCCATAGGACTTCTAGTGTGTTAGTGGCATCACACAGAGCTCCTATATTTTCTTCCCAGAAGCACCCATAGGACTTCTAGTGTGTTAGTGGCATCACACAGAGCTCCTATATTTTCTTCCCAGAAGCACCCATAGGACTTCTAGTGTGTTAGTGGCATCACACAGAGCTCCTATATTTTCTTCCCAGAAGCACCCATAGGACTTCTAGTGTGTTAGTGGCATCATACAGAGCTCCTATATTTTCTTCCCAGAGGCACCCATTGGACTTCTAGTGTGTTAGTGGCATCACACAGAGCTCCTATATTTTCTTCCCAGAAGCACCCATAGGACTTCTAGTGTGTTAGTGGCATCACACAGAGCTCCTATATTTTCTTCCCAGAAGCACCCATAGGACTTCTAGTGTGTTAGTGGCATCACACAGAGCTCCTATATTTTCTTCCCAGAAGCACCCATAGGACTTCTAGTGTGTTAGTGGCATCACACAGAGCTCCTATATTTTCTTCCCAGAAGCACCCATAGGACTTCTAGTGTGTTAGTGGCATCACACAGAGCTCCTATATTTTCTTCCCAGAAGCACCCATAGGACTTCTAGTGTGTTAGTGGCATCACACAGAACTCCTATATTTTCTTCTCAGCAGCACCCATAGGACTTCTAGTGTGTTAGTGGCATCACACAGAGCTCCTATATTTTCTTCCCAGAAGCACCCATAGGACTTCTAGTGTGTTAGTGGCATCACACAGAGCTCCTATATTTTCTTCCCAGAAGCACCCATAGGACTTCTAGTGTGTTAGTGGCAGCACACAGAGCTCCTATATTTTCTTCTCAGCAGCACCCATTTTTTATACTATATACACTATCGACTACAATGGCTGGAAGACCGCCAAGGAGAGGCAGAGCGTGCCGAGGCAAGAACACAGGGCAGGCAGGCTCTGTTTCTAGAGACAACAGTGCTAGCCGTGGACGTGGGCGTGCATCGTTATCAGCACGTGGCCAAGGGACACGCTTGTCTTTGTTTTCGGCAGCAGGACATGTGGAGCTGCATCATGCCGAAGGCTTGGTAGAATGGATGACCAAGCCCTCCTCATCCTCCTCATCCTCTCTCACCCAGGCTCAGGGTACTGGCAGAGCAGCTGCCAATGCGTACTCAATGGCATCATCAGCCACCCCTTCCCTAGACCCACCATGTCCTCCTCCTGAGGAGTCCCCCGAACTCTTTGAGCACAGTGTTGGGTACATGCTCCAGGAGGATGCCCAAAGATTCGAAGGCTCGGATGATGATACCCAGCTTGAGGAAGGCAGTAGTGTGCGCGCAGAGAGAGGGGATGCTGAAGGACAGCAATCTGGCAGTACTGTTCCACCAGCTGCAGCTTACTGCCAGGTTTGCTCTAGTGGTGAAGAGGGAGGGGATGATGAGGTCACTGACTCCACGTGGGTGCCTGAAGGGAGAGAGGAGGAGGAGGAGGAGGATGCGGCGTCACATGTCCAACGAGGCAGGATGCCCCCTGGAGGCCAGCTAGAGGCCAGCACAGCAACTGTACCACACCGCAGAGCTCCGCCTGTGCAGTGCGCTGCCTCTGCACGTTATCACAAAAGTTCTTTGGTGTGGGCCTTTTTTGAGACGAGTGCATCAGATCGCACCACTGCTATTTGCAATATTTGTCTCTCGTGTGGCCAAAACATCAGCCGCTTGGGCACCACAAGCATGAGCAGACATATGTCGACCTGCCATGCAGCTCGTTGGCAAGCACACATAAAAGACCCACACCAAAGAACAAAGCGGACCTCTCCTTGCTCCTCATCAGCTGGGATCTCCATCCCCACTATATCTTCAGTCCTCTCTGAAAGCTGCTCTGAGAGGACTGAAGGTGTAGAATTAGGTGTGTCACAACCAAGTACTTGCAGTACACCGACGTCCGATTGTAGCAGGCAAATTTCCCTGCCCCAGCTGCTGGACCGTCGAAAGAAGTATACTCCCAGCCATCCACATGCCCAGCGGTTGAATGCTAGCTTGGCTAAATTGCTAGCACTTCAACTGCTGCCTTTTCAGTTGGTAGACTCGGCCCCCTTCCGTGAGTTTGTTCAATGTGCGGTTCCTCAGTGGCAGGTTCCCAAACGCCACTTTTTCTCAAGGAAGGCGATTCCGTCTCTCTACCGGCATGTGGAAGGCAATGTCCATGCCTCGCTGGACAGGGCGGTCAGCGGTAAGGTGCATATTACCGCTGACTCATGGTCCAGCAGGCATGGACAGGGACGTTATCTTTCTTTCACGGCCCATTGGGTCACTCTATTGGCAGCTGGGAGGGATGCAGGACAAGGTGCAGTAGTGTTGGAGGTTGTTCCGCCACCACGCCTCCAAAATGCTACTACTGGTTGTGACACACCTCTCTCCTCCACCCCTCCTCTTCTTCTTCCTCCAGTGCTCTGTCCTCGGAACCAGCGATGCTCCGTAGGCATACAAGGGGCTACGCAAGTACGCAGGCAAAAAGATGCCATGCCGTGCTTGCGCTGGTGTGTTTGGGGGACAGGAGCCACACTGGGCCAGAGGTTCTGACAGCTCTGCAGGGGCAGGCCGAGAGGTGGTTGACGCCACGCCAGCTTAAGCCAGGAATGGTCGTTTCTGACAATGGCACCAACCTCCTCTCCGCCCTGCGACAGGGGCAGCTCACCCATGTGCCCTGTATGGCTCACGTCCTCAACCTGGTGGTGCAGCGGTTCTTGGGCAGGTTCCCAGGCTTACAGGATGTCCTGAGGCAGGCCAGGAAAGTCTGTGTGCATTTCCGTCGATCTTATAATGCCAGTGCTCGGCTGACTGAGCTGCAAAAGGAGCTGAACCTGCCCAAGAACCGCCTAATATGTGACATGCCCACCAGGTGGAACTCAACGTTGGCCATGCTGCAGCGACTGCACACGCAGCAGAGGGCCATCAATGAGTACCTTTGCGACTACGGCACCAGGACAGGGTCAGGGGAGCTTGGCTTTTTTTCCCCACGCCAGTGGAGCATGATCAGGGATGCATGCACTGTCCTCTCACCATTTGAGGAGGCCACGAGGATGGTGAGCAGTGACAGTGCATGCATCAGTGACACTGTCCCTCTTGTCCACCTGTTGGAGCATACACTGCGTGGGATAATGGACAGGGCACTTGAGGCAGAACAGAGGCAGGAAGAGGAGGACTTCCTTGCCTCTCAAGGCCCCCTTTATCCAGACAGTGTTCCTTCTGTCCCACCCATCACACAGGAAGAGGATGAGGAGGAGGAGGAGGAGGAGGAGAAGGAGGATTGTGTGAGCATGGAGGTGGAGCCTGGCACTCAGCATCAGCAGCAGCAGTCTTTTAGGGATGATGTACAGTCCCAACAAACCAGTGGACTTGTACGTGGCTGGGAGGAGGTGGCTGGCGATCATGTCATCCTCAGTGACCCAGAAGACTCCGGACCGAATGCCTCAGCTAACCTACGCTGCATGGCCTCCCTGATCCTGCAAAGCCTGCGGAAGGATCCTCGTGTTCTTCGGATCAAGGAGAGGGATCATTACTGGCTGGCCACTCTCCTTGATCCACGGTACAAGGGTAAGGTTGCGGACCTTATCTTGCCGTCGCAGAGGGAGCAGAGGATGAGACATCTCAGGGAGGCCTTGCAGAAAGGTCTGTGCAACGCGTTCCCAGAAACTGGGAGGTTACAAACTCCTGGTCCTGGGCGACGAGTTGCTGAGGCTTCGGTCAGTAGCAGAAGGAGCGGTGGGGAAGGTGGACGTCTGACCGATGTGTTCAGACAATTTTTTAGTCCGCAGCCCCAAGGTATGATCGGTTCCAGCAACCATCGCCAGCGTCTGATATACATGGTGCAGGAATACCTAGGGGCAAGGTCAGACTTGGACACCTTTCCCACCGAAAATCCTTTGCTTACTGGGTCTTGAGGATGGATCACTGGCCAGAGCTTGCACAGTATGCAATTGAGCTACTGGCCTGTCCTGCATCCAGCGTTCTTTCCGAACGCACATTCAGTGCTGCTGGAGGATTTGTCACCGATCATAGGGTGCACCTGTCCACCGACTCGGTTGATCGACTGACCTTCATAAAAATGAATCAGTCTTGGATCACCACCAGCTACCAGGCACCTGAAGCGGATATAATGGAATAATTTATAATGTCACATCCCTTCAAGACTGCCTATGCTGATGCTGAGTGACTGTCCTGTTATGTTCACTGACTATCCTCTTCCTCCTCCTCAATGGTCCATGCCACCACACCAGTGCCTAAGGCACAATTTTTCAGCGCCTGTATAACAGGGGCGTGTACTTACAATTTTTTTTAAAAAATGCTTCGCAACAGGTGTGACTGCTGTGCTCCAAGTACAGTATCTGTGAGGGGTTGCAGTGTTGTGGCACCAGTGCCTAAGGCACAATTTTTCAGCCCCTGTTGGGGCATGTAATTACAATTTTTAGGCAATGCTTTGCAACAGGTCTCATTGCTGTGCTCAGAGTACAGTATCTGTGAGGGGTTGCAGTGTTGTGGCACCAGTGCCTAAGGCACAATTTTTCAGCCCCTGTATAACAGGGGCGTGTAATTACAATTTTTTAAAAAGATGCTTCGCAACAGGTGTGACTGCTGTGCTCCAAGTACAGTATCTGTGAGGGGTTGCAGTGTTGTGGCACCAGCACCAATGCCTAAGGCACAATTTTTCAGCCCCTGTTTAACAGGGGCGTGTAATTACAAATCTTGATCTAATAACTCACAGCAGGGCCCATTCCTGCACCCACCAAGAGTAACTATGAGGGCCTACAGTCTTGTGACAACACCGTCCACCACCACCACCGCCAAAGGCCCAATTTTTCTGCCCGGTTCAACAGGTGCATGCAAGTACAAATCTTGATCTATTAACTTACAGCAGGGCCCATTCCTGTGCCCACCAGTCTTGTGGCTACACCAACATCTAATAGGGCAAATTTCTGAAGAATATATACGGCAGGCCCCTACTTTCAAACATCCAACTTACAAATGACTCCTACTTGCAAACGGAAAGAGAAAACAGGAAGTGAGAGGAAATCTACCCCTAGGAAGGGAAATTCTATCCTGTTAGATTTAATTTGGGAAAAAGGTATCTCCTCTCTACTGATGCTTTATCACCAATCCTTGTTTCAATTAAAACCCCACTTTTCCAAAAACATTTGTCATTGGGACGGAAAGTGAGGTGACATGTTCTGAACAGATGTGCAAAGACAGCAAATGTTACAGGGGTGATAACCCCTCCCTATGTTCTCCAAAAAGCTTAAAAATTGATTTTTTGGGATGGAGCTACACTTCATAATGTACCTGTTCAGATTCTACTTAAGAACAAACCTACAGTCCGTGTCTTGTTTGCACCACCTATATAGTGCTGTTCAGAGTATATAGGGTTGTAGGTATAGGGTTTTATTTTGGGTGCGGGGTCCCCCTTAATATCCATACAAGACCCAAATGGGCTGGGGTGGGGGGGGGGGGGTAGCCATGCCATTTTTCTCAAGGATTTTCAGCCATATGGCAGCCAGGACAAGACATGACATTAAAGCCGCAAGTGGTTTTAAATGGCTTTTTTTTTTCCTTTACAAATGTCATTTTGTGCAAGGACAGTTCTAAACACGGGAAACACATGCAACTTCACAGGCATACTTTAGACACCCCCCAGGTACCATATTTAAAGGAAAATTTCACTTTTTTTTTTTCACTTTATGCATCATTAAAATGACTGCTCCCGAAAAAACGTTAGTTTTTAAAAGTTCTTTTTGCATTGATATATGTCCCCTGGGGCAGGACCCGGGTCCCCAAACCTGTTTTACGACATTAACATGCATATTGGCCGTTGTAATTAGCAATTTTGATTTCGAACGTTCGCGTCCATTATAACGAATAGGGTTCGAAAATTCGTGCGAACTTTCGGTCCGTTCGAAGGTTCTGGTGCGAACTGAACCCGGGGGTGTTCGGCTCATCCCTATTCCACATAATGAATAGAGAAACTGCCATTGAAGTACCAAAAGTTTCACATTTATTCAGATCTGGGGATAGCTTTAAAGACATGGAAACCAGGACATGCAATACAATTACCTGAAATCACTGGAATATCATTCAATTTGATTCCAAACAGGCTCCTGTTTTACCCTCAGCCCCACAAATCACCTTTAGACGGGTCTATACCTTGAAAAACATCATCACCGGTAAGCTGCACTGCTTTCCAGTGCAAAAAGAGGGACTGCCTCACTTGTCAGTGTATTACTTACTGAAGTTCTGATCTGAAGTTATAGATAGTAATGTTAATATCTTCCGTATAAAACAGTTCATCACTTGTTCTACAGAATTTGTTGTTTATGTATTTAGGTGTCCATGCAATCTACTATAGGTATCTCTGTGGGGTTGTTTTTTCACTTGTTTGCCCACTACTACTCTAGCCAGCTGTCCTGGGCTTTGGATAACATTTACACCCATAATATCTTCACCCACATTATTACATGGATTAATGGTTTCAGCGCTTGGTATTTTAACCTTTAAGTTAAAAAATAACAGAATTACTGGCAGAATCACCAAGTGAAAAAAAAAAGAAAAAAGAAAATAAATACTGCCACCATATCTAATAATTGATACGCTGCAATTAATTTTTTTTTCGTTTTTGGGTTTAATATAAAAACTGGAGAGAGTGCAGAGAAGGGCAAATAAATTAAGGATATTGAAGATGTCAGTTATGAAAAAGAAGTTAACTGGACTAGGGGGACTTTGATCACCTTGACCGCTGGCCAAAATAGCAAACTTAGAGGTCTATTTATAGGGAAAAAATGTTGCTTTGCAACTTTCTCAACAGTTGTACAATTACAACAAATAATACCCATAATGTACAGTATGCAATAGTTTCCTTGTTGCCTTTCTCTGGAAGAATAGAACATTCTCTAACATTTGATATTAAGGGAAAAATCCAGCATGAACGTTAACACTCACCAATAGAAAAATTTGCCTAACACTATAGGCTAAGAACAATTGACCAGCAGGAAAAATAATATGAGGGGGACCTCTACACTGTGTACATCTATGGAGATACTAATATTGATATGGAGTCACCCGAACAGGTGTTCAGCCAAGTGAACCTCCAGCTACAGTGGTACTACCACTGCTAAATGTGACAGCTACCTCCCGGTTGTTATGGTAAACACTGCAATAATAATTTACAATTTGCACCCACCGAGAATAAACGGTACTTTTAAAAAAAATAATAAATATATATATGTATATACTGTATATACACACACACATATACACTGTATATATATACCGTATCTCACACAAGGGAGTACACCCCTCACATTTTTGTAAATATTATATTATACCTTTTCATGTGACAACAACAAGAAATTACACTTTTGCTACAATGTAAAGGAGTGTACAGCTTGTATAAAGCCGCGTACACACGAGCGGATTTTCCCGCAGGATTGGGCGGGTGTGTGGGCGCCAGCGGACTTTTTCCTCCCAAAAGTCCGGCGGACTAAGTTTTAAGTTCAGATTTAAAATTGTCCGCTGACTCGGCAGTCCGGCTGACAATCCCGCGCTCTGTGTGCTAGTCCGCGTGACTTTTGAAATTAACAGATTTGCCTCGCTCACGGAGGAAAGTCCGTTTTATTTAGAACATGCAGGTAGACGGGACTAGCAAAGCCAGTGAATGCCGCCGCGCTAGCCCCGTCACCTGGCATGGATTTAAAGGGGAATCCCTACGCCGAGCATGGGGGTCCCCCCTACATCCATCTTAGACCCTTATCCGAGCACGCAGCCCGGCCAGCCAGGAAAGGGGGTGGGGACGAGCGAGCGCCCCCCTCCTGAGCCGTACCAGGCCGCGTGCCCTCAACATGGGGGGTGCCCTGGGGAAAGGGGGGCCCTGCGGCCCCCCCACCCCAAAGCACCTTGTCGCCACGTCGATGAGGACAAGGGCCTCTTCCCGACAACCCTGGCCATTGGTTGTCGGAGTCTGCGGGTGGGGGGCTTATCGGAATTCTGGAGCCCCCTTTAATAAGGGGGCCCCCAGATACCGGCCCCCCACCCTATGTGAATGAGTATGGGGTACAATGTACCCCTACCCATTCACCTAAGGTGCAAAAGTGTAAATAAAAAAAAAAACACACAATTTTTTTAAATATTTTATTGCACAGCTCCGGGGGGTCTTCTTCCGTCTTGGGTGTTTTCTCGCCGGACTCCTCCACTATCTTCTGCTCTTTTACCTATCTTTTTTACCTAGCGGAGGCGCCCGGCTTTCTTCTTCGTCACCGCCGTCGTCTGGGGGGGTCTCGTTCCGCCTTTGGGGGTCTTCGGGGGTCTCTTCTGTTCTTGCTGCTGTCGCCGCCTTCTGCGCCGTCTCCTCCTCCTCCTCCTCCTCCTCCTCCTCCTCCTCCTCCTCCTCCTCCTCCTCCTCCTCCTCCTCCTCCTCCTCCTCCTCCTCCTCCTCCTTCTCCTTCTCCTTCTTCTTCTTCTTCTTCTTCTTCTTCTTCTTCTTCTTCTTCTTCTTCTTCCGATGTTTACTCGTCGCTCTCTCTGGCCGGAATGGCAGAGACACGCGGTGTTGTGACTTATATAGGGACAAGGGGCGGGGTCACATGGTGACCCCGCCCCCATATGATGTCACAGTCCCGGAGGATGCTGGGACTGTGACATCATATGGGGGTGGGGTCACCATGTGACATGAGCATGTGACCCCGCCCCTTGTGACACCGCGTGTCTCTGCCATTCCGGCCAGAGAGAGTGACGAGTCAACATCAGAAAAAGAAGAAGAAGAAGACGGTGCAGAAGGCGGCGACAGCGGCAAGAACAGAAGAGACCCCCGAAGTCGGAACGAGACCCCCAGACGACGACGGCGGCGGCGACGAAGAAGAAAGCCGGGCTCCTCCGCTCTTGAAAGAGCTAGGTAAAATAGCAGAAGAGAGCGGAGGAGTCCGGCGGAGAAGACCCCCCAAGACGGAAGAAGACCCCCGGAGCTGTGCAATAAAATATTTTAAAAAATTGTGTGGTTTATTTATTTACACTTTTACACCTTAGGTGAATGGGTAGGGGTACATCGTACCCCATACTCATTCACATAGGGTGAGGGGCCGGGATCTGGGGGCCCCCTTATTAAAGGGGGCTCCCGGATTCCGATAACCCCCCGCCCGCAGACCCCGACAACCAACGGGCAGGGTTGTCGGGAAGAGGCCCTTGTCCTCATCAACATGGGGACAAGGTGTTTTGGGGTGGGGGGCCGCACGGCGTAGGGATTCCCCTTTAAATTCATACCAGATGACTGGGCTAGTGCGGCGGCATTCACTGCCTTCGCTAGTCCCGTTTACCTGCAGTCACCTTCTAAATGAACGGACTTTCCAATCGTGTGTCGGCAAGTCCGTTCATTTCAAAAGTCCTGCGGACTTTTTCCCGCGGATTGTCCGCCGGAAAAGTCCGGGCGTGTGTGGGCAAGTCCACACGCTCGGAAAGTCCGGCGGACCTCCGCTGGAAAGTCCGGCAGTTTGTCCGCTGGACTAGGTCCAGTGGACAATCCCGCCGGAAAGTCCGAGCGTGTGTACGCCGCATAACAGTGTAAATTTGCTGTCCTCTCAAAATAACTCAACACACAGCCATTAATGTCTAAATCGCTGGCAACAAAAGTGAGTACACCCCTACGTGAAAATGTCCCAAATTGGGCCCAAAGTGTCAATATTTTGAGTGGCCACCATTATTTTCCAGCACTGCCTTTACCCTCTTGGGCATGGAGTTCACCAGAGCCTCACAGGTTGCCACTGGAGTCCTCTTCCACTCCTCCATGACAATATCACAGAGATGGTGGATGTTAGAGACCTTGCGCTCCTCCACCTTCCGTTTGAGGATGCCCCACAGATGCTCAATAAGGTTTAGGTCTTGAGACATGCTTGGCCAGTCCATCACCTTTACCCTCAGCTTCTTTAGCAAGGCAGTGGTCATCTTGGAGGTGAGTTTGGGGTCATTATCATGTTGGAATACTGACCTGCGGTCCAGTCTCTGAAGGGAGGGGATCATGCTCTGCTTCAGTATGTCACAGTACATGTTGGCATTCATGGTTCCCTCAATGAACTGTAGCTCCCCAAAGCTGGCAGCACTCTTGCAGCCCCAGACCATGACACTCCCACCACCATGCTTGACTGTAGGCAAGACACACTTGTCTTTGTACTCCTCACCTGGTTGCCGCCACACACGCCTGACACCATCTGAACCAAATAAGTTCATCTTGGTCTCATCAGACCACAGGACATGGTTCCAGTAATCCATGTCCTTAGTCTGCTTGTCTTCAGCAAACTGTTTGCAGCCTTTCTTGTGCATCATCTTTAGAAGAGGCTTATTTCTGGGATGACAGCAATGCAGACCAATTTGATGCAGTGTGCGGCATATGGTCTGAATACTGACAGGCTGTTCCCCACCCCTTCAACCTCTGCAGCAATACTGGCAGCACTCATACGTCTATTTCCCAAAGACAACCTCTGGATATGATGCTGAGCACGTGCACTCAACTTCTTTGGTCAACCATGGCGAGGCCTGTTCTGAGTTGAACCTGTCCTGTTAAACCGCTGTATGGTCTTGGCCACCGTGCTGCAGCTCAGTTTCAGGGTCTTAGCAATCTTCTTATAGCCTAGGCCATCTTTATGTAGAGCAAGAATTATTTTTTTCAGATCCTCAGAGAGTTCTTTGCCATGAGGTGCCATGTTGAGCTTCCAGTGACCAGTATGAGAGTGATAACACCTAATTTAACACACCTGCTCCCCCATTCACACCTGATACCTTGTAACACAAACGAGTCACATGACACCGGGAAGGGAAAATGGCTAATTGGGCCAAATTTGGACATATTCATTTAGGGGTGTACTCACTTTTGTTGCCAGTGGTTTAGACATTAATGGCTGTGTGTTGAGTTATTTTGAGGGGACAGCAAATTTACAATTTACATTATATTACAAAAATATACAAACTGTACACTCACCACTGTACATTGTAGCAAAGTGTAATTTCTTCAGTGTTGTCACATGAAAAGATATAATATGATATTTACAAAAATGTGAAAAATTCACTTTTGTGAGATACTGTGTGTGTATGTGTGTATATATATATATATATATATATATATATATATATATATATATATATACATACACACACTCACCGGCCACTTTATTAGGTATACCTGTTCAATAACTTGGTAACACAAATTGCTAATCAGCCAATCCAATGGCAGCAACTCAATGCATTTAGTTATCCAAACGCGGTGAGGATGACTTGGTGAAGTTCAAACTCTGCATTAGAATAGGGAAAAAGGGGGATTTAAGTGACTTTGAATGTGGTATGGTTGTTGCTACCAGACGATTTGGTATGAGTATTTTAAAAACTGCTGATCTACTGGGATTTTCACTCACAACCATCTCTATGGTTTACAGTGAATGGTCCCAAAAAGAGAAAATATCCAGTGAGTGGAAGTTGTGTAGAGGAAAATGCTTTGTTGATGTCAGAGGTCAGAGCGGAATGGGCAGACTGGTTCCGGATGATAGAAAAGCAACAGTAACTCAAATAACTACTCGTTACAACCAAGGTATGTAGAATACCATCTCTAAACGCACAACATATTGAACCTTGAAGCAGATGAGATACAGCAACAGAAGAGCCTACTATGTGCCACTCCTGTCAGCTAAGAAGAGGAGGCTACAATTCACAAAAGCTCACCAAAATTGGTCAATAGAAGATTGGAAAACGTTGCCTGGTCTGATGAGTTTCGATTTCAGCTGTGACATTCAGATGGTAGGGTCAGAATTGTAAACAACATGAAAGCATGGATCCATCCTGCCTTCTATCAACAGTTCAGACTGGTGGTGGCAGTTTAATGGTGTGGGGAAATTTTCTTGCCACACTTTGGGCCCCTTAGTACCAAATGGGCATCATTTAAACACAATGGCCTAACTGAGTATTGTTGCTGACCACGTCCATCTCTTTATGACTACACTGTACCCATCTTCTGATGGCTACTTCCAGCAGGATAATGCACCATCTCACAAAGCTCAAATCATCTCACCACTGGTATCTTGAACATGATAATGAGTTCACTGTACTCCAATGGTCTCCACAACCATCAGATCTCAATCCAATAGAGCACCTTTGGGGTGTAGTAGAACAGGAGATTTGCATCATGGATGTGCAGCCGACAAATCTGCAGCTATTGCCTGATGTCAATATGGACCAAAATCTCTGAGGAATGTTTCCATCACCTTGTTGAAGCTAATCCACAAAGAATTAAGCCAGTTCTGAAGGCAAAGGGGGGTCCAATCCGGTACTAGCAAGGTGAACCTAATAAAGTGGCCAGTGAGTGTATATGTATATATTTTTTTTTTAAATATAATCTACCCATTATTCTATTATTCTTAAATTATACACAGATTTTAACAAGCCTTTCTTAATCTCTAACTTTTTATGCTAAATTAATGACAACGTACTTACAGCCATTACCAGACACATAATATTTATTACTACTTATAGGACATCATTTTGATGCAGTGAGGCTATATTCATTCCCACTTATTATCTGGAAAAGCTATCTTTAGTTTCTTAAGGTAGAACATTAAAGAAAAAAATGGCATGAAATGAAAGATATTCTCCATTACACTCCATTACGTATTTTTATTCTTGTTAAATGTAGAGCAGTCAGCTTTATCAAGTATTTTTTTTTTTTTTTTTTTTTTTTAGTTCCCTCTTTTTCTACCGCCCCAATCTATTCTCATGGATATCCTATAAATGGCCACATATGGCTGGGTGTCTACACGAGTGATGACGGTACAGCTGGCTTTCATTGCCCACCAATTTACAGAAGCCCCCTTTATTGTGAGCCTGACAGCGCCAAGGAGCTTTGCAGATCAAACAAATATATCTATTTTCTAATTGTCTATTTATCACTTTCCAGGGATTTGTGGACCTCTTATAGGAAGGCAAAGGAAGAAAAGCCTTGAACAATGATTCCTGTCAAGGCACTGACTCACTTTAAATTAGGATCTGGTTGCTAAATAACTAATTTAGTCCTGCTATCGAGCTGAAAAAGTAGGTATTCAGTGTAAAGTGCCAACCGGGGAATTGATTATGTCTTCTCTTAGTGTGCATGATAAAACTGCCAGACCTGACCACTGTTGAAAGCTGTAGGTAGTTCCCTAGAGACCAGCGGCTTTTCATCATAGAGAATTAGCACAAATTCTACCAAGCAAGCTGCTCAGCCAGACAGCTGAATGGAAAAGATCATGCACAGACTGAACATATTTGTTAGTTTTGTATCTGCTTTCTTTATAGAGATTTGCAACCTGTGATTAAATCTAATTTTCCTTGGGGAGGTTGCATAGAAGTGATTTTGTCACTAGAGCAGCTGAATACATGAAAACACTGTTGAGTGAAAATCTAATTATTTTATGATGTGACAAGTACATTTTTATCCTTTGAGAAAATTACTTTTATTTATTTATTTAAAGCTTATAGTTTTAAGCATGTTTTAGTTACACTATATTGGAGATTTACTAAAACTGGTGCACTCAGAATCTGGTGCAGCTGTGCATGGCAGCCAATCAGCTTCTAACTTCAGCTTGTTCAATTAAAGCAATAAAATCTGGAAGCCGATTGGTTCCTATGCAGAGCTGCATCAGATTTTGCGCTCTCCAATTTTAGTAAATAATTCCCTATATGTCCTGATATAAACTAATTTTACTATTTAAAATAAACTGCAGGTCTGAAATAGTTAAAGTATGTACTGTACAATAGTAGATAGTGGGTATCTTATTGCTAATGAAATGCTGATTTGCTCAGTTTGGCCTATGCATAGCCAATGCAGTGTATATGTTTTTTGCAACAAGATTTAGGGAGCGGGGTCTATAAATGTAGTTCATCTTGTGTCAGCCAAGGGTGTTATTTTCCAGCAGCCACCAATCAGAGTAAAATATTTAGGGCAGGTCTAGTGCTGACTTTTGGCAGAGGAAAAGCAACTTCGGCTGCATTCACACTATGTGCATTGACCAATAGGGATTAGCCAAACACCCCCCTGGTTTGGTTCGCAGCAGAACATGCGAACAGGCAAAAAATGTGTTTGAACACGCGAACACCGTTAAAGTCTATGGGACATGAACATGAATAATCAAAAGTGCTAATTTTAAAGGCTTATATGCAAGTTATTGTCATAAAAAGTTTTTGGGGACCTGGGTCCTGCGCCAGGGGACATGTTTTTTCGGGAGCAGTGATTTTAATAATGCTTAAAGTAATAAATATTAAATAAATAAAGATCCGCCTCCATGGGAGGCACCCGCCTTATAACGCTTCAGCGCAATGACAGATCTTTTATAACTGAGGGCGGGGCCACACAGTGACGTACCCGGGCGACCTCACCCCCCTCTGATTGCACAGGGACTTCCCAATGGCTTCCCTGTGCATCAGAGGGGGCGGGGTCACCTGGGTACGTCACAGCGTGGCCCCGCCCTCAGTTATAAAGGAACTGTCATCGCGCTGAAGCGTCAAAAGGCAGGTGCCTCCCATGGAGGCGGATCTTTTTTATTTATTTTTTTGGTCTGTCGGCGGAGCGAGAGAAAAAGATGAATGGACTTCGTGGGACATTTTTATTTTTTTATTTTTTAATAAATTACTTGTCCCAAGATGTGTCTTGTGTTTTTTTAACATTTTGACACTTTTTTTGTGAAATGGTATGGGTACAATTTCAAATGGGGGGGGGGCGGGATCTGGGGGTCCCGTTAAAGGGGGCTTCCAGATTCTGATAAGCCCCCTGCCCGCAGACCCCCACAACCACCGGGCAAGGGTTGTGGGGATGAGGCCCTTGTCCTCATCAACATGGGGACAAGGTGCTTTGGGGGGCTACCCCAAAACACCCTCCCCATGTTGAGGGCATGTGGCCTGGTACGGTTCAGGAGGGGGGCACTCTCTCGTCCCCCCTCTTTTCCTGCAGCCTGCCCGGTTGCGTGCTCGGATAAGGGTCTGGTATGGATTTTGAGGGGGACCCCCTACACCATTTTTAAAAAAAAATTGGAGCAGAATTCCCCTTAATATCCATACCAGACCTGAAGGGCCTGGTATGGAATTTGGGGGCCCCCCACGCAATTTTGGTTTGGGGTTCCCCTTAACATTCCTCCCAGACCCAAAGGGCCTGCCATGGATTTTTGGGGGGACCCCCATGCCGTTTTTTTTCAATGACCCGACAATTCATTATAGCCGATAATTTAATTTACTTTTTTTCTTTAGAAATGTAATTTTGTGCAGGGACTGTTCTAAACACGGGAAAAATGTGCCACTTTACAGGGATACTATAGACACCCACCAGGTACGAAATGTAACCACTTCCCGACCGCCCCATGTACATATACGTCAGCAGAATGGCACGTACAGGCAAAACCACGTACCTGTACGTGCCATTCTTCCGGCGGGTGGGGCGTCTCCGATCGGACCCCCCGGCCGGCGGGGACGGTCGGGATCGCTTCAGGAGCGATCCGAGATGAGGGGACGGCCAGTGGTTTCTGGCCACCCCCTCGCGATCGCTCCTGGCGAATGAAATGCTTCCCCTTCCTGTCTATTGTATAGACAGGAAGGCGGAAGTGATGTCACGCTCGGTGCGCCGGTCTATCTGACCGGAACGCCGAGGAGTGAACATGTAAAGGTTAGTGCACAAACAGTACACTGACACCAGTACACATAGGCACATATTCCACCCCCCTGTCACCCCCTGATCACCCCCCAGATCACCCCCTGCCCCCCAGTCACAGTGTCACTAATTGCAGTGATCATTTATTTACTGATCACTGCATTTAGTGTCAGTGTGACTGCAATAACTGTCAGGGCAGTTCGTTTTAGGTCCAAGGTAGCCCCCTACCCCCCCTAATAAAGGTTTAACCCCTTGATTGCCCCTAGTTAACCCTTTCACCCCCTTTTGCCAGTGTCACTAAGCAATCGTTTTTCTGATCGCTCCATTAGTGTCACTGGTGTCGCTAGGTAACCAGTTTTTTTTTTAGGTTAACCGCCATGTTTATATAGGTTCATAAATAGGTTTATAGGTCAGGTACCCCCATATTACAACCTAAATAAAGGTTTTAACCCCCTGATTGCCCCTAGAGTTAACCCTTTCACCAGTGATCACTGTATAAGTGTCACTGGTGACGCTGGTTAGCCAGTTAGTTATTTTGTTATTTAGGTTCCCCGTCAGGTTTTTATATAGCGTCAGGTACCCCATATATTACCTAATAAAGGTTTTAACCCCCTGATTGCCCCTAGTTAACCCTTTCACCAGTGATCACCGTATAACTGTTACGGGTGACGCTGGTTAGATAGTTTGTTTTTTATACTGTCAGGGCACCCGCCATTTATTACCCAATAACGGTTTAACCCCCTGATCGCCCGGCGGGTGATATCAATTAGGTTTTAGGGTCAAATAAGGTCTGCGTCGCCCCAGGTTAGTGCCAGTACCGCAAACACCCACGCGCAAAGCATACACCTCCCTTAGTGGTACAGTATCTGAACAGATCAATATCTGATCTGATCAGATCTATACTAGCGTCCCAGCAGTTTAGGGTTCCAAAAAAAAACGCATTGTTAGCGGGATCAGCCCAGATACCTGCTAGCACCTGCGTTTTCCCCCTCCGCCCAGCCCAGCCCAGCCCACCCAAGTGCAGTATCGATCGATCACTGTCACTTACAAAACACTAAGCACACATAACTGCAGCGTTCGCAGAGTCAGGCCTGATCCCTGCGATCGATAACATTTTTTTTTTGTGGTAGCGTTTTGATTCAGTCGCTAACAGTCAGGAGCTTTTTTACCTGTAAATCTCAAAAAAATAAAAAAATAGTTGTCGTTTTATTGTTCTCTCTCTCTCTCTATTCTCTCTCTATTGTTGCTCTTTTTTTACTCCATTCTATTCTGCAATGTTTTATTATGTTTTATCATGCTTGCTTTTCAGTTATGTAATTTTGTTTACTGTGTTTTAGTGTTAACCATTTTTTTGTTTTCAGGTGCGCCATTCAGTTGCAGCGTGGATTTATTTATCTTGACAGCAACAGCGTTTGCTCCCACGATACATAAAGCCGCGACTCCAACGCTGTAGGAGGTGATTTCACCACCACAGTTAAAAAAAAGAGGATATGTGCCGAAGCATGGGGTTAGCAGGGGGGGAGGAGCGATTGGCTCCTAATGCCACGTACATACGGTCGAAATTCCGACGGAGCCTTGCCCCGTGGAAAAGTGCGACCGTGTGTACACGGCATAACTTTTGCGGGAGGATGCCCCCATGCATCGGCATATATAAATGGTGCATGTATGCCCATCATTAGAAGTGGGTGGATGAAGGGAAGTATTCTAATGGTGGGCATACCCACCAATCAATCTCTTTTTTTCGTTCAGCCAAGAGGCTGCATGAAGAAAAAAAAAAGATTACAATATATGTCCAGTATGTTGCTGGACTTTGAATGGTTATACCAGAATGATGCCTGCAGGTTTAGGTATCATCTTGGTATCATTCTTTTCAGCCAGTGATCGGCTTTCATGTAAAAGCAATTCTAGCGGGTAATTAGCCTCTAGACTGCTTTTACAAGCAGTGGGAGGGAATGTCCCCCCTCCCGGATATAAACCGCGCCATTGTGAAATTGGGAAAGCGTTTTATCACACCGATCTTGGTGTGGTCAGATGCTTTGAGGGCAGAGGAAAGATCTAGGGTCTAATAGACCCCAATTTTTTCAAGAAAAGAGTACCTGTCACTGCCTATTGCTATCATAGGGGATATTTACATTCCCTGAGATAACAATAAAAATGATAACAAAGAAAAAAAATGTAAGGAACAGTTTAAAAAATAAAATAAAAAAGCGAAATAAATAAAAAAAAAAAAAAAAAAAAAAAAAAAGCACCCCTACCCCCCCCTTCTCTTGCGCAAAGGCGAACACAAGCGAAGGTCAGATCGAGGGCAGTAATTTTAGCAGTAGACCTCCTCCGTGAATCTAATGTGGTATCATGTAAAGGCTTTTAAAGGCTTTTAAAAATGTATGTAGTTTGTCGCCACTGTGTGTTTGTGCGCAATTTCAAAGCATGTCGTGTTTGGTATCCATGTACTCGGCCTAAGATCAAATTTTTAATTTCATCAAAAATTTGAGCAATGTAGTGTGTTTTAGTGCATTAAAATAAAAAAAAGTGTATTTTTTCGTTTGAAAAATCGCTGCGCAAATACTGTGTGAGAAAAAAAAATGCAACACCCACCATTTTAATCTGTAGGGCCTTTGCTTTAACAATATATATAGTGTTTGGGGGTTCAACGTAATTTTCTTGCAAAAAAAAAATGTTTTCATGTACACAAAAAGTGTTAGAAAAGGCTTTGTCTACAATTGGTTAGAAGAGTGGGTGACGTGTGACATAGGCTTCTAAATGTTGTGCATAAAATGCCAGGACAGTTTAAACCCCCCCCAAAATGACCCCATTTTGGAAAGTAGACACCCCAAGCTATTTGCTGAGAGCAATGTTGAGCCCATTAAATTTTTTTTTTTTTGTCCCAAGAGATTGAATAATGAAAAACAAATAAAAATATTTTTTTTTTACAAAAAGTTGTCACTAAATGATATATTGCTCAAACATGTCATGGGCATATGTGGAATTGCACCCCAAAGTACATTCTGTTGCTTCTCCTGAGTACGGGGATACCACATGTGTGGGACTTTTTGGGAGCCTAGCTGCGTACGGGACCCCAAAAACCAATCACTGCCTTCAAGATTTCTAAGGGTGTAATTTTTTTATTTCACTTCTCACTGCCAATCACAGTTTCGGAGGCCATGGAATGCCCAGATGGCATAAAAAACCCCAAAATGACCCCATTTTGGAAAGTAGACACCCCAAGCTATTTGCTGAGAGGTATGGTGAGTATTTTGCTGATCTCGCTTTTTGTCACAAAGTTTTGAAAATTGAAAAAAGAAAAAAAAATATTTTTTTTTTCTTTACTTTCTTCATTTTCAAAAACAAATGAGAGCTGTAAAATACTCACCATGCCTCTCAACAAATAGCTTGGGGTGTCTACTTTCCAAAATGGGGTCATTTGGGGGGGGTTTTGTGCTATTTTGGCATTTTATGGCCTTCGAAACTGTGATAGGTAGTGAGGAGTGAAATCAAAAATTTGCACCCTTAGAAATCCTGAAGGCGGTGCTTGGTTTTCGGGGCCCCGTACGCGGCTAGGCTCCCAAAAAGTCCCACACATGTGGTATCCTCATACTCAGGAGAAGCAGCAAAATGTATTTTGGGGTGCAATTCCACATATAACTATGGCATGTGTGAGCAATATATCATTTAGTGACAACTTTTTGAATTTTTTTTTTTTTGTCTTTATTCAATCACTTGGGACTAAAAAAAAAAATATTCAATGGGCTCAACGTGCCTCTCAGCAAATAGCTTGGGGTGTCTACTTTCCAAAATGGGGTCATTTGGGGGGGCGGGTTTGTACTTCTCTGCCATTTTAGCACCTCAAGAAATGAGATAGGCAGTCATAAATTAAAAGCGGTGTAAATTCCAGAAAATGTACTCTAGTTTGTAGACGCTATAACTTTTGTGCAAACCAATAAATATACGCTTATTGGCATTTTTTTTACTAAAGACATGTGGCTGAATACATTTTGGCCCAAATGTTTGACTAAAATTGAGTTTATTAGATTTTTCTTATAACAAAAAGTAGAAAATATCTTTTTTTTTTCAAAATTTGCGGTCTTTTTCCGTTTATAGCGCAAAAAATAAAAATCACAGAGGCAATCAAATACCATCAAAAGAAAGCTCTATTTGTCGGAAGAAAAGGACGCAAATTTCGTTTGGTTACAACATTGCATGACCGCGCAATTACCAGTTAAAGCAGTGCAGTGCGAAATTGAAAAAAGACCTCTGGTCCTTTGGCTGCCAATTGGTCCGGGGCTGAAGTGGTTAAAGGAATATTTCACTTTTATTGTTTCACTTTAAGCATTATTAAAATCACTGCTCCAGAAAAAACTGCCATTTAAAAAAAAATGTTTGCATTGATACATGTCCCCTGGGGCAGGACCTGGGTCCCCAAACACTTTTTATGACAATACCATGCATATGAGCCTTTAAAATGAGCACTTTTGATTTCTCCCATAGACTTTTAAAGGGTGTTCCGCGGCTTTCAAATTTGCAGCGAACACCCCAAATTGTTTGCCATTCGGCGAACAGGCGACTTACGTTCGACTCAAACATCGGGCTCATCCCTAGTGACCAGCATTTTACTGCACTGTAAGATGCCGGTCACCGCAAGGACAGACAGAAAACTATTGTTCCTCTTAACATAAATAATAAGCAAAGGTCTCTATGTTATAGCTGTAAAGGGACAATCTTTAGTCCTAACTCTACAGCCGGCAAGTGTTGGGGCGTTGCTCACTAACCTGTGTAAAAAAGATGTATATACTTACCTATTTGCAGCCTGCCTTGGTCTAGTCACACGAGGAAGGAACGTCGACAATGGATAAGCCATAGGAGGTTAAGGGTGAAGTCATTGTTCCCATGCATAACCAGCAAATGTCAAGTACTCTCTCCTCATCCCTGTAGGCTGACACAAGGGATCACATGACCGGACTGGAGAGGGCTGAAAATAGATAAATATATACATCTTTCCTGGCCCTACCCCACGTCAGCACACAATGGGTTAACGCCTTCTGTGGAACCCACAGGAGGTGTTAACCCATTGTGTGCTGACGTGAGGGTATGCCAGGAAAGGAAAATTATGTTAAGTATTTGATGACCAGCACTGGTGTTAGGATGAGGGAGGAATTGTTTTTAAGATTAGTTAGGCTTTTGCTGGAATTCTATTTTAAGGCCTTTTATGAAACAGGGAGAATGAAAAGTGGATGAGACAATAGAGGAAGGAGAGAAAGCAGACAGGACTGATTGCCCAATTCAAAGTGATTTCTTTTTTTTATTACACATGTCAAACTTACCTGCCCGCTCTTTTTCTTCTGGGGTCCCCCATCCTCATTCTTGGCTCTTCCCCCCTATCAGGAGAGTACTTACCGAGGCCGAAGTGCCGAGAGTGGTTCACCCTTGCAACTGAGCGCAGTCCGCCCTCTGGAGGTGAGACAGGGGGTGAATGGCACAAAGAAGCACAGGCTACCCAACCAGAGGGTGATGACTGAAGTAGGAGCCAAATGCTGGGGTCAGGAATACGTTGGGAAGTTCCGAAACACAGGTGCAGGTACAGGACTGTAGATAGGTAAATCCGGGTCACTGGCAGAGGTTCAGGGCAGAAGACAGCAGACAAATCCGGGTCACAAGCAAAGGTTCAAGGGGGCCAGAGGCAGCAAGCAGGTAAGTCCAGTAAACAGTCCAGAGGTCAAGGGCAGGAAAAGGCAGCAAGGTCAAAAGGCAAATCCGGGTCAAATCAGGCAATCAGGCAATCAGGATACAGGAAACAGGAACAGAGCTTTAGCAGGAAGCTGAAGACAAGCCAGCGCTGGACTGATCTCAACCTCCTCCTTAAATGGGCAGTGTAAGTGGTCATGTGACGCTGCCACGCACTGGGACGCTCAGGCGTGCGCTAGTGCACATGCGCGTGTGTCGGAGCGCCGAGCCGCGAATGCGCATGCGTCGGAGCGCCGTCCCGTCGCGCATGCGCATAGACACCCGGCGCCCAGCGTTAAACTGAGGGTTTCCCTGACACCCCCCCACTGAGTGCCCGCCATAGAAAGGTGTTCCTATGGGGTCACTCATGCATGTTCAATTCCAAGCCGGGCTGTTTGCATCTATTCAGACACCGCGGGAACCAATGGCTCCCTCTGCTTTCAGCCAAGCTTGTGAGAGTAGGGAGAGGGGAGAAGAGCTGCTGCTGATGTGCACAGTGTTGGATCAAAATGGGGCTCAGGTAAGTATTTGGGGGGGGGGGTTTCAGGGGATCTACTATTAAAAGATTTTTTTACCTTACTGTAGAGAATGCATTACGGTAAAACAAAAAAAATGTTTACCTTTTACAACTACTTTGCACTATGTACTCCATTCCACCTATTCTGGTCTTTTGTTTCTCCCAAACCACACCCTACGTCACTTGTTGCCTAATTATTCTTGCAGCTGATGAATATATAATCTCCTATGGAGACTTACACTTCCATGAATAAGCCTTGTGGGTGGGATGAAACGATTTGGGGGCTTGGCTTTGGATGAATTCTGTTTTCATCTGTTTACTCGTGGCTTTGCTTGGTAGGTGTGCAGTGTTTAGGACCTTTCTCTATGCACATCTACTGTGAATGCTATGTGTTACTTTGAAAAAAAAAAAAGATAACTTTTTCATTGTAGGTTTACTTGTGCCTCTTGTCCTAAAAATGTTTCAAACATGGCTAAGGGATTACTTAAAAATGATAACTGGATCTACCGATACACTAAAATAGGTAATAATATTATTTTCTAGGTAGATGTAGTAATATCCAAAGTACTAAGGAAGATGATATTTCTTTTGGCGCTCATCCCAAACAAGATTGTTCTTTTTGTACTTCTCTGTCTAGGTCAATTCTCTTATACCCTATACACACTCTTGGAAGACATTTCTGCCTGGAGGTATAGTGAGAATCTGCCAAATAGAGGTTAACTGTGAGTCAATATCCATGAGCTGGATCTTTGATCTGTTAAATGGGAATTATTTTTCATCTTGTATAAAATTTGAATAGAGGTGCTGTACATCCATTTGACCTTTATAAGATCTTTGTAATATTTTCTGAAGTGGGCATAGCCTTTTGAATTCAAGTGCATTACAAAGCTCTGCTGAAAAAGATTAACTTAACAAGTCATTTAATTCTATGACTTCTCTGCCAGCAATGTGAATGGAAGCCAAAAATATAAAGTTTCATAAAAGATCTGGTTCTAATTTTCACTTGTAAAGAAAAGAGAAGTTATATCATTAAGATACTGTACATAGTGCACTTTCTTATTTGAATATTTTAAAATGTTTATCTTCCTAATCCTAAATTTAAAAAAATACAGAAGAGACCAGCACCGACTGTATGTAGCACAAGCAACTACAGTGAATTTCTGCATTTCCAGCAGCCCTCTAGATATGATATATGAAGAATTAGATATAGTCAAGCTGGACCAATGTAAGTTTAAACAAAGATAATTCCTGAAATGTAAAAAAATCTTCTGTGTAACAATATGGAGGTGTCCATCCCATACATAGGCTGCCATCACTAAACTCAAATTTTGAAAATACTGGTTGCCTGTTTGTTATGTTGATCCAGTGGCTTCAGTACTTTCTAAAACACTTTCAATCTGACATTGTTATTTGCATGTTTGTTCCAGCTATTAATATAGGTCGCAGACGTAGGTCTGCGAGTGCACATAGGTCTGCGAGTGCACATAGGTCTGCGAGTGGTCTGCAAGTGCACGTAGGTCTGCGAGTGCACGTAGGTTTGCAAGTGGTCTGCGAGTGCACATAGGTCTACGAGTGGTCTGTGAGTGCACGTAGGTCTGCGAGTGCACGTAGGTCTCCGAGTGGTCTGCGAGTGCACATAGGTCTGCGAGAGCACGTAGGTCTGCGAGTGGTCTGCGAGTGCACGTAGGTCTGTGAGTACCTGTGTATTGTCTTGAGTATTAGTGTCATGAAGCTAGTTGTTAGGTAATTTGGACAGGGTATAAACCCCAATCCTCATTCAATTTAATAGGTACGATGCCCGGTGGGTGTGGAGAGGCGACTTGTTGTACATCTTTCGGTATGTATGCGTTCCTTGACCATCCGATCGAGGGTGAATACTGCTGTGCAAAATGTAAGCGCATTGTTTCCCTAAAAGCCCAGGTTCTGAATCTGGGGAAGCAACTGTCAGCACTGAGAAGTCCCTCCATACTAAAGGAGAGCCAGGAACGTACACGGCAGGTGCTGGCAGGGGCCAGCACAGAGGCGGGTGGAGACAAAGAGGTGCAGGCACTAGCAAAGAGTAGATGGGTGACAGTCAGGAAGGGTAGAGAGGGAAGTGCCAGGGAGGCTGATCCTGGGCTGGAACATCCCAATAAGTACGCTCCATTGAGTGACGTTGGTAAAACCAGTCAGAGACCAGCACTGCTGGAGCTGAGTGACTCTCCTAGCTGTCGGGGGAAGAACTCCTCCAGTGAGAGTGGGGGGGAAGCGAAGGGAAAGGAAAGACAGATTCTGGTGGTAGGGGACTCAATTCTTAGAAGCACAGAGAGGCCAACCTGTAACAAAGACCTGAAGTGCCGAACAGTATGTTGTCTACCAGGCGCTCGGGTTCGGCACATCACGGATCTGGTGGACAGATTACTGGGAGGGGCCGGGGAAGACCCAGCTGTCATGGTGCACGTTGGCACCAATGAAAATGTCAGAGGGAGATGGAGTGTCCTAAAGAACGATTTTTATTGCCTCTGACATCACTAAGGGAGCTAGGTAGGAGGTGGAATCCTTATGGGCAGAGCTCCAAAGGGATGAAGCTAAGGGGAAAATAATACTGGGAGTATGCTATAGACCCCCTAACCTGAGGAGGAAGGGGAGACAGATCTCCTATCACAATTTGGATTAGAAGCAAGGATGGGAAGTGTTATTATAATGGGGGATTTAATTATCCAGACATAGACTGGGCGGAGGGAACCGCGCATTCATCTAAGGCTTGCCAGTTCCTAAATGTCTTGTAGGACAATTTTATGGGTCAGATGGTAGACGCACCAACTAGAAATAAAGCATTACTGGATCTACTGATTACCAACAATACAGACCTGATCACGGATGAGCAAATACGGGGGAATTTAGGGAACAGCGATCATAGGTCAATTGGCTTCCGTATAAATCACACAAATAGGAAACATAAAGGGAATACAAAGACACTGAATTTTAAAAGAGCCAACTTCCTTAAACTACGAACCTTACTAGAAGGCATACATTTTGATAAAATCTTAGGAACAAAGAACGTGGAGGAGAGATGGGTTTGCTTTAAGAGCATATTAAATGAGGGCAATTCATCCCATTGGGTAATATATTTAAAAGAGCGAACAAAAGTCCTGGATGGCTTAACTCCAATGTAAAAATGCATAAAAAAGCAAAGGAGAAGTCCTTCAAAAAATACAAGGTTGAGGGATCATCATCATCATTCAGACTTTATAAAGAATGCAACAAGAAATGTAAGGGTGCAATAAGGACGGCTAAGATAGAACGTGAAAGACACATAGCGGAGGAGAGCAAAAAAAATCCCAAGAAATTCTTTAAGTATATAAACAGTAAAAAAGGGAGGACAGACCATATTGGCCCCATAAAGAATGAGGAAGGACATCTGGTTACAAAGGATGGGAAGATGGCGAAGGTATTAAATGTATTCTTCTCCTCAGTCTTCATGAGGGGATCGGGGGGCTTCAGTAACCAAAACTGCAGTGTTTATCCTCATGACACATCACAGGAAGCACCTCCATGGTTAACAGAGGACAGAATTAAAATTAGACTTGGGAAACTTAACATTAATAAATCACCGGGACCAGATGGCTTGCACCGGAGGGTACTTAGGGAACTCGGTCAAGTAATTGCCAGACCATTGTTCCTAATTTTTACTGACAGTCTACTGACTGGAATGGTACCAGCTGATTGGAGAAAAGCCAATGTAGCACCAATATTTAAAAAGGGCCCAAAATACATCCCTGGGAATTACAGACCAGTTAGCCTAACATCAATAGTATGTAAACTCTTGGAGGGGATGATAAGGGACTATATACAAGATTTTAGTAATGAGATAATTAGCAGTAATCAGCATGGATTCATGAAGAATCGTTCTTGCCAAACCAATCTACTAACCTTCTATGAGGAGGTGAGTTGCCAGCTAGATAAAGGAAGGCCCGTAGGCTTGGTGTATCTGGATTTTGCAAAAGCATTTGACACAGTTCCCCATAAACTTTTACTGTACAAAACAAAAAAGTCTGTTGGCATGGACCATAGGGTGAGAACATGGATTGAAAAATGGCTACAAGGACGAGTTCAGAGGGTGGTGATAAATGGGGAGTACTCAGAATGGTCAGGGCTGAGTAGAGGGGTCCCCCAGGGTTCTGTGCTGGGACCAATCCTATTTAATTTGTTCATAAACGACCTGGAGGATGGGGTAAACAGTTCAATCTCTGTATTTGCGGATGATACTAAGCTAAGCAGGGCAATAACTTCTCCGCAGGATGTGGAAACCTTGCAAAAAGATCTGAAAAAATTAATGGGGTGGGCAACTACAGTGGTGTGAAAAAGTGTTTGCCCCCTTCCTCATTTCCTGTTCCTTTGCATGTTTGTCACACTTAAGTGTTTCGGAACATCAAACCAATTTAAACAATAGTCAAGGACAACACAAGTAAACACAAAATGCAATTTGTAAATGAAGGTGTTTATTATTAAAGGTGAAAAAAAATCCAAACCATCATGGCCCTGTGTGAAAAAGTGATTGCCCCCTAAACCTAATAACTGGTTGGGCCACCCTTAGCAGCAACAACTGCAACCAAGCGTTTGCGATAACGTGCAATGAGGCTTTTACAGCGTCCTGGAGGAATTTTGGCCCACTCATCTTTGCAGAATTGTCCTAATTCAGTTACATTAGAGGGTTTTCGAGCATGAACGGCCTTTTTAAGGTCATACCACAACATCTCAATAGGATTCAGGTCAGGACTTTGGCTAGGCCACTCCAAAGTCTTCATTTTGATTTTCTTCAGCCATTCGGTGGTGGACTTGCTGGTGTGTTTAGGATCATTGTCCTGCTGCAGAACCCAAGTTCGTTTCAGCTTGAGTACACAAACAGATGGTCGGACATTCTCTTTCAGGATCTCTTGGTAGACAGCAGAATTCATAGTTCCTTTTATCACGGCAAGTCTTCCAGGTCCTGAAGCAGCAAAACAGCCCCAGACCATCACACTACCACCACCATATTTTACTGTTGGTATAATGTTCTTTTTCTGAAATGCAGTGTTCCTTCTACGCCAGATATACTTGGACACACACCTTCCAAAGAGTTCCATTTTTTTCTCATCGGTCCTCAGAATGTTGTCCCAAAAGTCTTGGGGATCATCAAGATGTGTTGTGGAGAAATTGAGACGAGCTTTGATGTTCTTTTTGCTCAGCAGTGGTTTTCTCCTTGGAACTCTGCCATGCAGGCCATTTTTGCCCAGTCTTTTCCTGATGGTGGAGGCATTAACGCTGACCTTAACTGAGGCAAGTGAGGCCTGCAGTTCCTTGGACCTTGTTGTGGGGTCTTTTGTGACCTCTTGGATGAGTCGTCGCTGCGCTCTTGGGGTAATTTTGGGCGGCCGGCCACTCCTGGGAAGGTTCACCACTGTTCCATGTCTTCGCCATTTGTGGATAATGGCTCTCACTGTGGTTCGCTGGATTCCCAAAGCTTTGGGAATGGCTTTATAACCCTTTCCAGACTGATAGATCTCAATTACTTTCTTTCTCAATTGTTCCTGAATTTCTTTGGGTCTCGGCATGATGTGTAGCTTTTAAGGATCTTCTGGTGGACCTTACTGTGTCAAGCAGCTCCTATTTAAGTGATGCCTTGATTGTGAACAGGTGTGGCAATAATCAGGCCTGGGTGTGGCTAGAGAAATTGAACTCAGGTGTGGACAACCACAGTTATAGTATGTTTTAACAAGGGGGGCAATCACTTTTTCACACAGGGCCATGATGGTTTGGATTTTTTTTCACCTTTAATAATAAACACCTTCATTTACAAATTGCATTTTGTGTTTACTTGTGTTGTCCTTGACTATTGTTTAAATTGGTTTGATGTTCCGAAACACTTAAGTGTGACAAACATGCAAAGGAACAGGAAATGAGGAAGGGGGCAAACACTTTTTCACACCACTGTACATGACAAATGAAGTTCAATGTAAAATAATGCATTTGGGTGGCAAAAATCTATACACTGGGGGGAGAACCTCTGGGGGAATCTAGGATGGAAAAGGACCTTGGGGTCCTAGTAGATGATAGGCTCAGTAATGGCATGCAATGCCATGCTGCTGCTAACAAAACCAACAGAATATTGGCATGCATTAAAAAGGGGATCAACTCCAGAGATAAAACAATAATTCTCCCGCTCTACAAGACTCTGGTCCGGCCGCACTTGGAGTATGCTGTCCAGTTCTGGGCACCAGTCCTCAGGAAGGATGTACTGGAAATGGAGCGAGTACAAAGAAGGGCAACAAAGCTAATAAAGGGTCTGGAAGATATTAGTTATGAGGAAAGGTTGTAGCACTGAACTTATTCTCTCTGGAGAAGAGACGCTTGAGAGGGGATATGATTTCAATATACAAATACCATACTGGTGACCCCACAATAGGGATAAAACTTTTTCGCAAAAGGGAGTTTAACAAGACTCGTGGCCACTCATTAAAATTAGAAGAAAAGAGGTTTAACCTTAAACTACATAGAGGGTTCTTTACTGTAAGAGCGGCAAGAATGTGGTATTCCCTTCCACAGCCGGTGGTCTCAGTGGGAGGCATTGATAGTTTCAAGAAACTATTAGATAAGCACCTGAACGACCGCAACATACAGGGATATACAATGTAATACTGACATATAATCACACACATAGGTTCGACTTGTGTCTTTTTTCAACCTCACCTACTATGTAACTGTGTAACTATTACCAACCCTGCCAAGGTGGCTGGTAAAACCTGAACCGGATTCCACCTTAGTTCTCTGCAAATGAACGCATGCAAGGTGAAACATAATGTCCATCAATCACCTCGCCTTTCATAATGTCACATATCTCCCCCCTCCCTGCTTAAGCCCCTGCGGCTTAGCAACTGTCCCAACCAGACAATGGACATGGGAAAGGACATCTGCATTATTCTGGCGTTTCCCAGCTCTATGTTCCACTGTGAACTTAAATACTTGAAGGGCAAGGAACCACCTTATCACCCGACTATTTTTCTCCTTGTTATCACACATCCATTTAAGAGGGGCATGATCAGTGACTAGTTTGAATGGTCTCCCTAACAGGTAATATTTCAGGGCATCTAAGGCCCATTTGATAGCTAAACATTCCTTCTCAACAATGGCATAGTTTTTCTCATGTCTGTTAAGCTTTCTGCTCAGGTAGACCACTGGCTGCTCCTCCCCATCTCTGATTTGGGACAGTACCTCACCCAGTCCCATATCAGAGGCACCTGTCTGTACCACAAACTCCTTTGTGAAATCTGGGGTCACGAGCACAGGTTGTGCACGAAGAGCCTGCTTCAACATTTTAAATGCCTTCTCTACCTCAGTATTCCACTTAATCATGACCAACCTCTATCCTTTGTCAGATCTGTCAGTGGGGCTACAATGGTGGCAAAATTGGGTATAAAACACCTGTAGTACCTTGTGATCCAAAGAAATGCACGCACTTGCCTTTTATTTATAGGTTGGGGTCACTTTTGAACCGCCTCAATCTTGTTGACATGAGGCTTGATCAGCCCTCGACCAATTATGTAATCAAGGTATTTGGCCTCCTTCAAGCCTATGGCACACTTTTTGGGGTTGGCAGTGAGTCCTGTTTTCCTCTACTATGGCTTGCACCCAGGGCAAATGAGATTCCCAATCTGGGCTGTGGAGGACAACATCGTCCAAATAGGTGGCTGCATATTGGCGATATGGTCTCAATGTCTTGTTCATCATTCTCTGGAATGAGGCAGGAGCATCATGCATTTCAAAAGGCATCTGCTTAAACTGGAATGACCCCTCAGGTGTATAAAAGGCCGTCTTCTCTTTTGTAGATTCTGTTAGGGGTATCTGCCAATAACCTTTAGTCAGATCCAAAGTAGTTATGTACCGGGCACTTCCAATCTGTCAACAAGCTTGTCAACCCGAGGCATTGGGTATGCATCGAATTTGGACACGCTGTTCAACTTCCTGAAATCATTACAAAACCTTATAGTGCCATCTGTCTTTGGAACCAGCACTATGGGACTTGACCAGTCACTGTGGGACTCCTCTATTACGTCCAACTCTAACATGTTCTTTATTTCATTTGCAACTGCTTCTCGCCTAGCCTGGGGTATTCTATAGGGCTTTACATTTACGCCGACACCTGGTTCTGTAATTAGGTCAAGCTGTATAACACTGGTCTGTCCGGGTAGGTGAGAGAAAAAGTCTCTATTCTTACTCACAAACTCTTTAACATCCTTCCGTTGGGCCACTGACAAGGTTTCAGTTATGGGTACCTCAGTTGTCATGAGAGCCATGTACTTTTGGGGTGTTGGCACTGCGAGTAAATGCTCTCTGCCCTTCCAAGGCTTCAAGAGATTAAGGTGATATATTTGCTCTGGTTTCCTTTTTCCCTGGCTGGTAAACTTTGTAGTTTACTTCCCCTACTCTTTCCATAATTTCAAAGGGACCTTTCCACTTTTCAAGGAAATTACTCTCAACTGTGGGGAATAGTACCAGCACTCTATCACCAGTGTTGAAGATTCTGGTCTTGGCACCCCGATTATAAACCCTTCTCTGGGCCTCCTGGGCTTGCTCCATATGTTCCTGTACAAGCAGCATGGCAGCGGCAATTTGCATCAGTGGGATATTCTCAATGACACTTCTATAAGTTGTGGTCTCTCCCTCCAATGTTTATTTTGCGACATCCAACAATCTCCTGAAATGTCTACCATACAGTAGTTCAAACGGGAAATAACCTGTAGAGGCCTGAGTTGCCTCTCATATAGCAAACATGAGGTACGACAGCAAAAAATCCCAATTTATCCCATCTTTGTCCACCACCTTTTTTTTTTTGTTTACAAACTCTTTTATTGAGTACAAAAGGTGGTACAAAACTGACATGGCATAAGCAAAATATAAGTTAAAGAGAATCAAATTTATAATGGACAATATAACATACATATGTAACAGTAATATAGGAAAAATTAAGACAGGTATTACAATCTTTGTAACAGTGATTTATACACGTCCGTTGATCTGAGTTAAAGAACTCGTTGCTATGTTCAAACCAGGTGTCCCATTTTTTCTAATATATATGGCTCTGAACAGTGTGATAAATTTTTTTCCATTAAATTAATGTTATTAATTCTCGTTTTGAGATGTACCAATGGGACAGTTGGTGTTTTCCAGTGAAATGCAATTAACCAGTGGATTGCAACACATATAGTGTGTATTAGTCTCAAATCATGGGTAGAGTGTCCACCACCTTTTTTAACATACCTTGGAGCATCTTGTTAAATCTATCTCCACAACACCATCAGTTGGGGGGTGGTAGACAGAGGTACGGAGATGGGAGATTTTGAACAACTTGCACAATTCTTTAGTGACTCTGGACATAATTGGTGTGCCTTGATCCTTTAATATCTCTTTTAGAATAACAACATGACTAAATACCTGGACAAGCTCTTTGGCAATAGTCTTAGCTGAGGTATTATGCAAGGCAATGGCTTCAAGATACCATGTGGCATAGTCCAGTATTACCAGTATGTACTGATGGCCCCGAGCAGACTTTACTACTGGTCCCACCAGATGGCACTTCAATTATTGGTACCAGCGGACTGCGAAAAATGGGGCGATGGTGCAGAATACTGACACTCTAGGCATTACTCACAATATTCTTTGACATCTGCATGTAACCCAGGCCAAAAGAATCTCTGGGTTATTTGCTCCTTAGTTTGCTCTATACCCAGGTGTCCACCCATTATATGACCATGGGCTAAATCTAATACCATCCAACGATAGGGTTTGGGAACCACCAGTTGATCTACCTCCTCCTCCCCTTGCTTTACCACTTGATACAGCAAGTTATTTTTAAGAGCCATGTAGGGAAACGACACCCCTACATTAGGTTCAACAGATTCGCCATCAATCATTGTAACATTTTCTCTGGCTCTATTGAGTGTGGAGTCTCTTATGCCGCGTACACACGATCGGACTATCTGGCAGACTTAGTCCCGCGGACAATCCGCCTGACTTTCCAGCGGAGGTCCGCTGAACTTTCCGAACATGCGGACTTGCCCACACGCGCCCACACACGACCGGACTTTTCTGGCGGACTAGGTCCGGTGGACAATCCGCAGGAATTTTGGCGGAGGTCCGCCAGACTAACACACGGAGTAAAGTCTGTTCATTTTGAACGTGACTCCAGGTAAACGGGACTAGCGAAGGAAGTCAATGCCGCCGCCTCCATCAGAGAGATTGACACCTTGCTAGCCCATCACCTGGTATGTATTTAAAGGGGAATTCCTACACCGAAAAAACGGCGTGGGGGTCCCCCAAAGTCCATACCAGACCCTTATCGAGCACGCAGCCCGGCCGGTCAGGAAAGTGGGTGGGGACGAGCGAGCGGGACTGTGACATCATAAGGGGCCGGGTCACCATGCAACATCACCCCGCCCCGTGTCCCTATATAAGTGGCCGCACAACACGTCCCGGCCATTACAAGCATAGAGAGCGTCGTGTCAACATCGGGAGAAGAAGGAAGAAGAAGAAGAAGAACCAGAAGCCTGGGCCAATGCTAGTAAAAGAGCTGCAAGAAGATAGCGGAGGCCTGACAGAAGAAACGAAGAGCGGGACAACACCCCCGAAGTTGGAAGAAGATCCCAGAAGTCGGAAGAAGACCCCCGGAGCTGTCTAATAAAGTACTTTAAAAACCTGTGTTGTGTTTTTTTTTAACACTTTTCCCTTAGGTGAATGGGTAGGGGTACCATGTACCCCATACTCATTCACATAGGGTGGGGGGCCGGGATCTGGTTAAAGGGGGCTCCCGGATTCCAATAAGCCCCCCGCCCGCAGACCCCGACAACCAATGGCCGGGGTTGTTGGGAAGAGACCCTTGTCCTCATCAACATGGGGACAAGGTGCTTTTGGGTGGGGGGGCCGCAGGGCCCCCGCTTCCCCAAAGCACCCCCTCATGTTGCTCGTCCCCACCCCCCTTCGTGACCGGCCGGGCTGCATGCTCGGATAAGAGATTTTGGGGGGGACCCCCATGGCGTAGGAATTCCCCTTTAAATCCATACCAGGTGACAGGGCTAGCAAGGTGTCAATCTCGCCGATGGAGGCGGCGACATTGACTTCCTTCGCTAGTCCTGTCTACCTGGAGTCACGTTCAAAATTAATGGACTTTACTCCGTGTGTGGTCAAGTCCTTTCATTTCAAAAGTCCCGCGGACTAGCACACAGACGGCCACATTTTGATTCAAGAATTTTTTCTAAGTCCGCCAGACCTTTGGATTGTCCAGCAGACTCTGGACCAAGTCCGCCGGATAGTCCAATCGTGCGTACAAGGCATTAGTTGTTCTGTACAAAAATCATCTTTCCTGACTTCTAAGTCACGCACCACATTCTGTCCACGCTCACTAATAGTCAGAGATAATTTCTTGTTCATTAACCTCAAACTGTTGGCTGGATTCCAGCTCCTCCTGTTCCCCAGCCATTACAGAAAAAGCAAAAGGATCTACCCCTCCGTTGGACACACCAACAGTTTCCCTTTCAATTTTGCAATCAAAAGGGTCCGGAGTGATTTCTAGTGTTTCCTCAGCAAGGGTAGCTCTGTCCTCCTTTTTTGTTTCCTTTTTGTTACATTGTACCCCTATCCATTCACCAAAAAAAATGTCAAAAAGTAAAAACCACAATACACAGTTTTTGACAACTCCTTTATTAAAAAATAAATAAAAATAAATAAGTGTGCCACGATGTACATTCATCTTCAATCATGCCTCCCGATGGACACGAAATATAAAAAAAAGTATGTATCCCATTCACATAGAGGGGTGGTGAGATCTGGGGGCCCCCTTGTTAAAGGGGGGTTCCAGATTACCATAAGCCCCCGCCTGCAGACCCTCCCAACCACCGGGCCAGGGTTGTGGGAACAAGGCCTTTGTCCCTATCAACATGGGGACAAGGTGATTTGGGGGGCACCCCAAAGCACCCTCCCCATGTTCAGGGCAAGTGGCCTGGTATGGTTCAGGAGGGGGGTGTTCACTCGTCCCCCCCTATCCTGGCCTGCCAGGCTGCTTGCTCGGATAAGGGTCTGGTATGGATTTTAGGGTGGACTTCACGCAATTTTTTTATTTATTTTGGCGAGGAGTCCCCTTTAAAATCTATACCAGACCCAAAGGGCCGGGTATGGACTGGGGGAACCCATGCCGTTTTCTTCTTAATTCTGTCATAGGGTTTCTCTTAACCACTTGAATACACTATATTATATCGCAAAGGTTAGTAAAATATTTCACAATCTGTGAGCTGTAAAAGAATAAATACTAAAACAGCGATAGCACATTGATAATAGTCCCATATCAATTTTGTGTAGTCATCACTACACACTGCAGTTGCAATCCGGTGTGTGGAAGAGAGGACAGTTCAAACATGCAAATGATTCAAAAACGTGGACTTCAAGGTAGAAAGTGCACCTGTCACCAAAATGCAATACACCTCGTGTTGCACACTCCCTCTGGGGGGCACACTCACCAGATTCTTCTGGGAAAAAACGCATGTAATCAAAAGCAATCGTTCCAAGCAATCCTCCTATCTCCTCATCAACATCAGAAATGCTCCAAATATGCAGGGGTACCAAGGTATTAGCATAGAATGTAAACAAATCCAAACATAGTGTAATACCATTTATTTTCAAATAAGAACCCCCCTTTCACAAAAAGATCCCCTCTGTTGAAGTCTGCAGTGACAAAACCGGTCAGGGCGTGGCCAACATGACAGTCTCGCAGTGACGCTGTGCGCTCCACAGCTTGTTCCAGCTTAACCAGCAAAGATTCCTCTGGGAATCGTGCGACCACCACTGGGCGGCTGAGTATAGCAAATAGCGCCCTCTGCATGCATATGCTTGTGCTTTTATTTTACTAATTGATGTACGCAGTTTTATTGAGGGGATTTTTTTGTGCAAGGGGGGTTCTTATTTGAAAATAAATGGTATTACACTATGTTTGGATTTGTTTACATTCTATGCTAATACCTTGGTACCCCTGCATATTTGGAGCATTTCTGATGATGTGGAGATAGGAGGATTGCTTGGAACGATTGCTTTTGATTACATGCTTTTTTCCCAGAAGAATCTGGTGAGTGTGCCCCCCAGAGGGAGTGTGCAACACGAGGTGTATTGCATTTTAGTGACAGGTGCACTTTCTACCTTGAAGTCCACGATTTTGAATCATTTGCATGTTTGAACTGTCCTCTCTTCCACACACCGGATTGCAACTGCAGTGTGTAGTGATGACTACACAAAATTGATATGGGACTATTATCAATGTGCTAGCGCTGTTTTAGTATTTATTTTTTTACAGCTCACAGACTGTGAAATATTTTACTAACCTTTGCGATATTTTATATAATTTTAAACAGCTGCTTTTTTGGATTCCTTTTAAATATTTTATTATATTTTTAAGTGATATAGTATTTCTGCGCTCTATTGAATAGAGGTCACAATTGGCGCTGAGTTGGTGTTTTTTAGTAGGCCTCCATACACCTGTTTGCTTTGACGCTATATTATATACTGTACACTGCACCATATACCCTGCACTGTATTATATATACTACACTGACTGCACTATATACTCTGAACTGTAGTATATGGACTGCGCTATATACTCTAAACTGCAGTTTTATATACTATACGGACTGCACTATATACGCTGCAGAAAAATTGGGCCTTATTTTAAAAATGTGAATTACATGCCCCAGTCAAACAAGTGCAAAAAAATCGGGCCTTGGGTGTTGGTGGTGCCAGAACACTAACTCCTCCTCACATTCACTCTTGTTCGGCACAGGAACGGGCCCTGCTGTAAACAATTGTTTTAAAAATTGAAATTACATGCCCCATGTTAAACAGGGCAGAAAAGCACTGAATGTCTGTTCAGAAAGCACGCTGGATGCACGACAGGCCAGTAGCTCGATTGCATATTGAGCAAGTTCTGGCCAGTGGTCCATCCTCAAGACCCAGTAACCCAGTGGATGCTCAGTTGGAAAGGTCTCCAAGTCTGCTCTTGCCCCTAGGTATTCCTGCACCATATAATGCAGATGCTGGCAATTGTTGCTTGAACCTATCAGCCCTTAGCGCTGAGGACTGAAAACTTGTTTAAAGACATCGGCCATTCAGCCACCTTCTCCACCGCTCTTCCTCTGACTGAACAAAGCCTCAGAAACATGTTGTCCAGGACCAGGAAATGGTAACCTCCCAGGGTCCGGAAAGGCGTTACACAAACTTTTCTTCAAGGCTTCATCCTCTGCTCCCTCTGTGAAGGCAGGATGAGTTCTGCAACTTTACTCTTGTAACATGGATCAAGAACGGTTGCCAGCCAGTAATAATCCCTCTCCTTGATACCAGGAATCCTAGGGTCCTTTCGCAGTCTTTGCAGAATCGGGGAGCCCATGCAGCATAAGTTTGCAGAGGAATGAGATTCTGAGTCCTCTGGGGACTGAAAATCCTCCCTTGAAGACTGCTGCGTGTTATCCTCCACGTCCATGCTGACACAATCCTCCTACTCCTCCTCCTCTTCTTCCTGTGTGTTTGGTGGCCCTGCATGAATGCTATCTGCATAAAGGGGACCTTGAGAGGAAAGAAATTCCTTCTCTTCCTTTTGCTGTTCTGCCTCAAGTAACCTGTCCATGAACCTGATTCCGTGAACTGTGTGCTCCAGCAAGAAGACTAGAGGGACAGTGTCACTGATGCATACATTGTCGCTGCTCACCATCCTTGTGACCTCCTGAAATGGTGACAGGACAGTGCATGCATCCTTAATCAGTAACCACTGGCGTGGCAAAAAGAAGCCAAGCTTCCCTGAGCCTGTCCTGGTGCCACACTCATTTATGGCCCTCTGCTGTGTGAGCAGCCGCTACAGCATTGCCAATGTTGAGTTCCACCTGGTGGGCATGTCACAAATGAGGCGGTTGGTGTGCAGGTTGAATTTCCATTGAATGTCAGCCAGCCGAGCACTGGCATTGTATGACCGCCAGAAATGGCCATTGATTTTTCTGCCTGCCTCAGAAGTTCCTGTAAGCTTGGGGACCTGGTCAACAAATGCCGCACTTCCAAATTCAGGACTTGTGGCAAGCATGGAACATGGGTCAAGTGTCTCTGTCGGAGGGCAGAGAGAATGTTGGTGCCATGGCATCAACCACCTTTGAGCCTGCCCATGCAGAGCTGACAGAATCAGTGTGGCTCCTGTCCTCTAGGTAGACCAACTCAAGCACTGCATGGCATCTTTTAGCCTGACTGCTTACGTAGGCCCTTGAATGCTTAGGGAGCACTGCTGGTTCAGAGGAAAATTCTGCAGAAGAGGCCATAGATGAAGAAGAGGAGGGGTGGAGCAGAGAGAAGTGGCAGAATCACCACCAGCTTTTTGGAGGCGTGATGGTGGAACAAGCTCCAACACTGAACCCTGTCCTGCATCCTTCCCAGCTGCCTGCCGAGTTACCCAGTGTGCCGTGAAGGAAAGGTAACATTCCCAACCATGCCTGACCATGCCTGCTGGACCATGAGTCAGCAGTAATATAAACCTTGCTGCTTACCGCCCTGTCCAACGAGGCCAAAACATTGCCTTCCACATGGTAGAGGGCTGGAATGGCCTTACGTGAAAAAAATATCCGTTTGAAAACCTGCCACTGGGGTACAGCACATTCCACAAATTAAAGAAAGGGGGCACAGTCTACCAGCTAAAAAGGCAGTAGTTGCAGTGCTAGCAACTTGGCCAAGCTAGCATTTAGACGCTGAGCATGTGGATGGCTGGGGCAGTTTTTTTTTACAGTTCAGCAACTGGGGTAGTGAAATTTGCTTGCTGATATCAACTGCTGGTGTACTGCTAGCAGATTGGCTGCAAGAATTTGTGGCACCTTTTTTAATATGTGGGTCTTTCAGGTGCTGTTTCCAACGGACTACATGGCAGGTTATCGTATGTCTTATCAAGCACATGGTGCCCAAGCGGGTGCAGTTCTGGCCACGTTTGATCTACCTCAGACATAGATTGCAAACAGCAACGGTGCAATCTACTGCACATGTGTCGAAAAAAAGCCTACACCAATGAAATTTTGGAAGTCAGTTGGAAGTCAGCAGCGCCCTGCACCTGTGGAGCTCTGTGGTGTGATGCAATAGGCTGGCTGCCCCTAAGCCGGCCCCTGAAAGACATTCTGCCTCGGTCGAGTTGTGCCTCCTCTTCTCTTCTCTCAGAGACCCAAGTACAGTCAGTGACCTCATCATCCCCTCCCTCCTCCTCACTGGAGCAAACTTGGCAGTATGCTGCAGCTGTGCTAACATGCCTGCTAGTTTCTTGTCCTTCTGTGGCACCCTATCTCTCTAGGCTCACGTTACTCCCTTCCTCAACCTGAGAACCAGACTGTGTGTATATATGTGTGTATGTATGTATATATATATATATATATATATATATATATATATATATATATATATATATATATATATATATATAGGGTTTTAAGAGAGATGCGCCAATCAAAGAAAGATATATGTGTCCTTAAGCACCTTACAAAACTACCTTTGAAGGAACTTATTATATGTTACTGATATCGACTGTAGATCCCTTTAGGATCAAATCAGTCCTGTGGTGGGTAGGGTAAGATAAGGTGACGATTAGCATCAAATAAAGTGACTCTAATTTCTATACAATAGTGCTAGATACTCCTATGCAGACGGGTGAATATTCTTATACAATCCTAAAACAAAAAATTTCTTACAAGGGAATTTTTTGCAACACAATCCCAATTCTGTGAAAGAAAACCAAATCCTCCTAATCATACAAAACCCAATCCTGTGAGGAAAAAAGTTTACAAATAATGTGTATACAGTGGTGTGAAAAAGTGTTTGCCCCCTTCCTCATTTCCTGTTCCTTTGCATGTTTGTCACACTTAAGTGTTTCGGAACATCAAACCAATTTAAACAATAGTCAAGGACAACACAAGTAAACACAAAATGCAATTTGTAAATGAAGGTGTTTATTATTAAAGGTGAAAAAAAATCCAAACCATCATGGCCCTGTGTCAAAAAGTGATTGCCCCCCTTGTTAAAACATACTATAACTGTGGTTGTCCACACCTGAGTTCAATTTCTCTAGCCACACCCAGGCCTGATTATTGCCACACCTGTTCACAATCAAGGCATCACTTAAATAGGAGCTGCTTGACACAGTAAGGTCCACCAGAAGATCCTTAAAAGCTACACATCATGCCGAGACCCAATGAAATTCAGGAACAATTGAGAAAGAAAGTAATTGAGATCTATCAGTCTGGAAAGGGTTATAAAGCCATTTCCAAAGCTTTGGGAATCCAGCGAACCACAGTGAGAGCCATTATCCACAAATGGCGAAGACATGGAACAGTGGTGAACCTTCCCAGGAGTGGCCGTCCACCCAAAATTACCCCAAGAGCGCAGCGACGACTCATCCAAGAGGTCACAAAAGACCCCACAACAACGTCCAAGGAACTGCAGGCCTCACTTGCCTCAGTTAAGGTCAGCGTTCATGCCTCCACCATCAGGAAAAGACTGGGCAAAAATGGCCTGCATGGCAGAGTTCCAAGGAGAAAACCACTGCTGAGCAAAAAGAACATCAAAGCTCGTCTCAATTTCTCCACCACATCTTGATGATCCCCAAGACTTTTGGGACAACATTCTGTGGACCGATGAGACAAAAGTGGAACTCTTTGGAAGGTGTGTGTCCAAGTTTATCTGGCGTAGAAGGAACACTGCATTTCAGAAAAAGAACATTATACCAACAGTAAAATATGGTGGTGGTAGTGTGATGGTCTGGGGCTGTTTTGCTGCTTCAGGACCTGGAAGACTTGCCGTGATAAAAGGAACTATGAATTCTGCTGTCTACCAAGAGATCCTGAAGGAGAATGTCCTACCATCTGTTCGTGTACTCAAGCTGAAACGAACTTGGGTTCTGCAGCAGGACAATGATCCTAAACACACCAGCAAGTCCACCACCGAATGGCTGAAGAAAAACAAAATGAAGACTTTGGAGTGGCCTAGCCAAAGTCCTGACCTGAATCCTATTGAGATGTTGTGGTATGACCTTAAAAAGGCCGTTCATGCTCGAAAACCCTCTAATGAAACTGAATTAGGACAATTCTGCAAAGATGAGTGGGCCAAAATTCCTCCAGGATGCTGTAAAAGCCTCATTGCACGTTATCGCAAACGCTTGGTTGCAGTTGTTGCTGCTAAGGGTGGCCCAACCAGTTATTAGGTTTAGGGGGCAATCACTTTTTCACACAGGGCCATGATGGTTTGGATTTTTTTTCACCTTTAATAATAAACACCTTCATTTACAAATTGCATTTTGTGTTTACTTGTGTTGTCCTTGAATATTGTTTAAATTGGTTTGATGTTCCGAAACACTTAAGTGTGACAAACATGCAAAGGAACAGGAAATGAGGAAGGGGGCAAACACTTTTTTCACACCACTGTATATGTATGTCTATAATCCTGTAAGGAAAAATCTATATAGCCAAACCACACTTTTATCAATAAAAAATGTATATACGTGTATATCTATAATCCTGTAGAGGAAAATCTGTATAGCCAAACCACACTTTTATCAAAAAAGGCAAAATAAACCAGCACACAAAATCCTGAATTTTTTGTGAAGTGGCACAATTCCCCCCTCCGCTCCTGTGGTCCCACTCCTGCAAAAGAAAGTTCAAAAGATCTCCATATTCTCAAATTCCATGTGCCACAGAAAATTATTTAAAATATACAACAGAAAAAATGTGAAAAAAGAGTTTGTTATATATAAAAAAAGTCCATGTGTTGACACCACTGTCATTTAAATCAATCCGTGATGGGTTAATTCCACTTGAATACACCACTAGTGATTGACACCTTCGCAGGTTATGTATATCACCCTTGTGTGAATCCACCACCACTAAGAAATGGCCACTCACCAGATTTAGGTGAGATTTTGGCATTTGGTTAATTTATCTGGATAACCACTCCTCTACTCTGATTTGTCCTCACTCAGGGGTCCGAATTGCGTTTATTGCAGGGAATGTCCTCCATGCTCAAGGGAAATAATAAGAAATGCTCCCATAGCGTAATACTTTCAGAAAAATGTATTTAACAAACAAAAAGCAAACTTTTGCACTCACATTTGCCTGTGCCCTCAAAGCCGGCACTGAGCCTCTCCAGCCGTGTAAAGGGGGACCTCGACTCACAGAAAGACCGCAATACTGTGTCGCCTATCCCCTCATGCACCTGCCAGCTGACCAGTTGTAGGATTACCCAGCAGCCTCTACGCGTTTCGCATGTGAATATGTGTCATCAGGAAGCAGTGTAAATTTGCTAAACTGCTGGCAACAAAAGTGAGTACACCCCTACGTCCAAATTGGGCCCAAAGTGTCAATATGTTGGAATACTGCCCTGTGGCCCAGTCTCCAAATGGAGGGGATCACGCTCTGCTTGAGTATGTCACAGCACATGTTGGCATTCATGGTTCCCTCAATGAACTGTAGCTCCCCCAGTGCCGACAGCACTCGTGCAGCCCCAGACCATGACATTCCCACCACCATGCTTGACTGTAGGCAAGACACACTTGTCTTTGTACTCCTCACCTGGTTGCCGCCACACATGCCTGGCTTTATCTGAACCAAATAAGTTTATCTTGGTCTCATCAGACCACAGGACACGGTTCCAATAATGCATTTTTCCTTAGTCTGCTTGTCTTCAGCAAACTGTTTGCAGGCTTTCTTGTTCATGATTTTTAGAAGAGGCTTCCTTCTGGGACAACAGCCATGCAGATCAATTTGATGCAGTGTGCGGCATATGGTCTGAGCACTGACAGGCTGACCCCCCACCCCTTCAACCTCTGCAGAAATGCTGGAGGCACTCATATTTCCCAAAGACAACTTCTGGATATGACGCTGAGTACGTGCACCAAACTTCTTGGTCAACCATGGCAAGGCCTGTTCTGAGTGGAACCTGTCCTGTTAAACCACTGTATGGTCTTGGCCACCATGCTGCAGCTCAGTTTCAGGGTATTGGCAATCTTCTTATAGCCTAGGCCATCTTTATGTAGAGCAACAATTCTTTTTTTTCAGATCCTCAGAGTTCTTTGCCATCAGGTGCCATGTTGAACTTCCAGTGACCACTATAAGAGAGTGAGAGCCATAACACTAAATTTAACACACCTGCTCCCCATTCACACCTGAGACCTTGTAACACTAACGAATCACATGACACCGGAGAGGGAAAATGGCTAATTGGGCCCAATTTGGACATTTTCACGTAGGGGTGTACTCATTTTTGTTGCCAGCAGTTTAGACATTAATGGCTGTGTGTTGAATTATTTTGAGGGGACAGCAAATTTACACTGTTATACAAGCTGTACACTCACTACTTTACATTGTAGCAAAGTGTAATTTCTTCAGTGCTGTCACATGAAAATGTATAATAAAATAAAATATTTACAAAAATGTGAGGGGTGTACTCACTTTTGTGAGATACTGTATATAATCTACACTGAATGCAGAGTGTATATATATATATATATATATATATATATATATATATATATATATATATATATATATATATATATATATATATATATATATATATTAACCACCTACAATACTGGGCACTTTCGCCCCCTTCCTTCCCAGACCAATTTTCAGCTTTCAGCGCTCTCGCACTTTCAGTGACAATTGCGCAGTCATGCTACGCTGTACCCAAATAAGATTTTTATAATTTTGTTCGCACAAATAGAGCTTTCTTTTGGTGGTATTTATTCATGACTCCGTTTTTTATTCCTATATATAAGCGAAAAAAGAGTGAAAATTTCTATTTTAAAAGAAATCCAATAAAATCGAATTTTGTCATAAATTTAAGCCAAATGTATTTTGCTACTTGTTTTTGGAAAAAAAAATTAAATTAAGTGTATAATAATTGGTTTGTGTGATCACGGACATATGTACGCAAATGATCATGTACAGATGTGCGCAGGTGATCACGGACATATGTGTGCAGATAATCATTGGAACATGTGATTTTAGTGGGACATATGTGGGGGACAGGAGTGTTTTTATTATTTGGGGACATGTGTTTTGGGGACAGGTGTTTTGGGGACATTTGTGTTTAACACTGTGTGGGGACACTAGGTTGGTGATCAGTGAGTAAAAAGCTGTAAAAAAACAGCTCATACTCACTGATCACCAACGGGCTGCAGCGATCCCCTCTCCTCTCCTCACGACAACTTGTGTGAGGATAGGAGAGCCGATTGCCTAGCAACCGGCTCTGTGTTTACATCACATGACGGCTGTGATTGGACACGGCCGTCATGTGATCAGGAGGGCCCATCACAGAGCCCTCCTGCCGATCGGAGATGCGCCGTGTCCGAGTGACACGAGCGCATCGGGATCGCGCCGCTGCTTCTGAGGGATGTTCCTGAACGTCCACTCAGAAGGAGAGAGCGCTCACCAGGCCGTTTATGTACATTGGCTGGGTGGGAAGTGGTTAATAAACTGATAACTAACTGCCTTATCTAGCTCAAGTTATCTCTAGCTCCGTCTACTCTAACACACTACATACGGCCGATGTGTAAACAGCCTTATATAGTGTGGCGCGTGGACTTGGCATCCTGAGCCATGATTGGCTAAAGACACCCTGCCCCTATAAGGGTCTGGTACGGATTTTGGGAAAGCCAGCTGACAGATGATGGCTCATGGTTGTTAAGGACATGGGGGGCGGCTTCCTTGTCCACTGCTTAACAACCAGCTATTTCTTCACACAGAATTCAAATTGGTCGATCGTATTTCGACTGATTCTAATTGTTCTGAAAAAACAAAATAAATTTTTATTTATATAACGGATTTCAGTTAAATTCATTACTATTCGTTACTATTTTACTATGACCAAAAATTTGTCCGAATGTGTATTCAGACCGAAAGAAATTGCACATCCCCGCTCAAGCCTGCACCTGGAGATTCAGTGTCTTCCCTGGTGGTCTTGTGGGTCCCTTGAGTTCTCACAACACAACTCAGCTCTATAGCCCTCCAACAGCTTTTTTCTGATGCTTAATCTCTGCTTCCTCAGCATATTCTCCAGCAGACAGTGGACAGTCCTGCCCTTGCAACTTAACTCGCTCTGCCCTCTTTCCCCTGGGCTCTCCATTCTCCTTTTTCTGTTTGGTGTGGCCAAGTTATGGGCATAGCAGCAGCCAACCAAAGTCCTCCCTCCTATTGCTGGAGGTGGGCTCCAGTCCCAGGCTGTATCTATATATCTTTAGATCCTCTCTGATCTATATTAAGTTAGAAAAATGGGAAGAGGTGAGGCGATATATGAGACAACACAGACTTACCTCAATGTGTCTACACCAGATCCAAAAAACAGTAATGGCAGCTCTATCTCCATAATGCTAAAACATTTGTTTTTTTTCGTTTTAGAGTGTGGAAGGGTTATAAACTATAAAACTATAAAATTCCGACATGGGTTCTAGCCTTCCCCTACTTTAGTAAAGAAAAGCATTTTTTACTGTCTGTGTTGCTGGTGAAGAGTTACCCTCACCTTCCATCTAGAAAAAGAGTCTCAGAAGGACAGAAAATGAGGGTAAATCTCTCCAACCCTTCCCTGCTCTATCCAATACTAAGAAAACTGAAAATTGTACCAAATACTTACCGTAATTTTCCTTTCCTGGCACCAATCCATGGCAGCATACTAACACATGTATACTGCCATGTTGGTGCCAGGAAAATGTAAAATTGTATCAAGTACTTGGCCTAATTTTCCTTTCCTGGAGCTAATTCATGGAAGCATACATGTGGTTTTATGCTGCCATGTTGGCACCGGGAAAAACTGTTTAGGTTTTGCATACAATGTAATGGTTTAGCAACACGCCAGAAGTCCAGCTTAAGGTCACTAAAGACCCCCAGTGTGTGTCTACACCAAATCAAACAAGCAATAATGCCACCTGTTCTAATCAGTTTAAAACTAGCAAAAACGGGAAAGGTGAACATGGACAGGGCAAAATGCAACAATTCCCCAGCATACTTTCCAGTTCACTGACAAAAACCCAACTAAAATATCTCAGATTAAAAACAAGAGCATGTAAGCATCTGTGTGCACGAGACCTTAATTGTTACAGGTACATCAGGAGTTTTATGGGGCTTTGGATTGTCACCACACTAAAGTAATTTTATGATCTTCATTATGAAAGAAGTATTTTTAACGTTCCCCAGGAAAATTTCATTTTATCAGCACAACACCTAATATACTTGCTTTCTTCAAGTCAAATCAAATTTAGCATAGGTACATTCATAATCCCAACTAATCCTTTAATTAGAAAAGCATAGGTAGCGACTGGTGTAATCACAGATGAGTTGTAATTGTAACATGAACCTGATGTTTGCTGTTAACCTGTTCCTTGTATAAACAAATATAATGGACAACATGTGACTGTGGATGAAAATACCATCCTTTCTGAAAGACAAAATTCAGGATTTAAAAAAAAATAAATAGGAGGACATTTTGACTTGACTGTAATCACACAATATCTCACATGAAATAACAATAATGTTTCTTAAATTTCTTTACTTCCATTTATTTTCATTAGAGGTAACACATGGATGAATTCTAATGGCTGGTAAATCTCCTAGGCTTCCTTTACCCCAGCAGCACAGTTTTCACTGTAAATGCGTTACTGTGCAATGTACTATCAGAATAGGAAAGGGTGTAGTGTACATGGTTAGCAACTTCATGAATGCAATGTGTTTACATTAGGGTGACCAGATGTCTCAGGTTTCCAGAGACAATCCCTAATTAGAAGCTGTTCCCCGCTGAAAAATGGTCCTGGATGTGCACCTGGTTTTCAAAATGAGTCCCCATGTCTATCGTGAATGTTTGTAAATATACTGATTCTTTACCTCAGGATAGGGAGAGGTAGAAGAGAGGAAGACAGAAAGAGAGGGAAAAGGTGAGAGCTGAGGCGAGGGAACAGGTGCCAGGATGGGACAGCAGTGGACTGATGTTGCCTTTAGCATGCCTAGACTGAATGTAGATTGAACCAGTTGGACATTGTGCCTTCCTCTTTCTGCGGTCCCTCTCTCACCACCAAGGACTGATATCTCCGCTGAAACCAAGACTGCATCTCTGTAGACATTTTGCATCTCGCAACTGACAGCACCTACTTCCTCATACCTCATACCTGCCCTGTCCACCTACCGCCTCATACCGTCTCTTCAAACCTGTCCCATCCATCTATCTCCTCATACCTAACCTGTCCTTGGTAAGCCCCCAAGGGGACACAGCACAGCATGACCACCAATCTCCCCTGTATGGCTGCGTATTGCTCTTGTATTGTCATGATTGCCCATTTGTTGTCCATGTATTTTGACAATTTTAGCATATAGACAAGAGATACATTGGGACCCATGAATCTCATCAGCAGATGCAAGGCAATGGCAAGGTTCAGTGAGAACAATTCAGTGAGGGAGAGGCTAATTTTTGCTGGAGATAGTTTTGTCATGGGGGTTGTACTAAAAGGAGGAGGAAACTTTTTGCTTGGGAGCACTCTAAAGCACTCAGTCTTTTTCTTACTTTTTACCTCTGCATTCTGTGTATTACTTACTCCTGACCCCTGCACTCTGTGCTTTAGCTATCTCACGGCATCTTCAGTGTCACTTACAACTCTACTTACACCTCTCCAACACCTCTAAAGCCCCATACACACGGTCAGACTTTTTCATGGATTCTGTCCGATCGGACAAGGTTGTTGAAAAAACAGACCGTGTGTATGCACCATCGGACAGTGTTCGTCGGTTTGACCGACGGACAAAGTCTTATCTCCTGCTGGAAATCTTTGCCGTCAACACGGTCCGATCACACCAAATCCGATCGTGTGTACGGTTGTCCGACCGGACAAAGTGCCACGCATGCTCAGATCACATTACAAGACCAAAGCTATTGGCTACTAGCCTCTACGTAGTCCCGTCGTAGGCAACAAACGTCACCACGTTCAGAATGATCGGATTTTCCGACAACTTTGTCCGACCGTGTGTACGCAAAACCAACATCGGACAAAGTATGACGGACATGGTCCGACGGACCTGGTCCGCGGATTGTCCGACCGTGTGTATGGGGCTTTACCGTTGGGGACCTCCAAGGTTCTGTCCTTGGACCTCTACTATTCTCGATCTACACATCCTCCCATGGCTTCCACTACTATTTATATGCCGATGACACCCAAATCTATCTCTCTACCCCTCAGCTCACCCCATCAGTCTCCTCACACATCACTGATTTACTAACAGACATATTAGACTGGATGTCACACCACTTCCTTAAACTGAATCTATCTAAAACCGAGCTCATAATATTTCCTCCCCCACGTGCCCCTTCCCCTGACTTCTCTGTCAAGATTAATGGCACAACTATTAGTCCGTCCCTACATGCCAGGGTGCTAGGGGTAACCCTAGACTCTGAACTGTCCTTTCGGGCCCACATCCAATCCCTGTCCAAATCATGCCGCCTTAGCCTCCGCAACATCTCTAGAATATGCCTCTCACCTCGACTACTGCAACTCACTCCTCATTGGACTACCTTTACATACTCTATCCCCCCTTCAGTCCATAATGAATGCTGCTGCAAGACTCATCTACCTTACCAACCGTTCAGTGTCCTCCACCCCTCTCTGCCAATCCCTGCACTGGCTTCCACTCACCCAACAAATGATTTACGGAGCCGTCCACAACCTTGCCCACAGCTACATCACTAACCTAGTCTCAAAATACCAACCAAGCCGCTCTCTTCGGTCCTCCTAAGACCTACTGCTCTCTAGCTCCCTTGTCACCTTCTCCAATGCTCGCCTACATGATTTCTCCAGAGCTTCTCCCATACTTTGGAACTCCCTACCCCAATCTGTCCAACTGTCCGCTAATCTATCCATCTTTAGACGGTCCCTGAAAACCCTTCTCTTTAAAGAAGCTTATCCTGCTTCTAACTAATACACTGTTTTACTTTCTCCATCAGCTCATTCCCCCACAGCTCTTACCTTTTGTATCAACTGACCCTCCCTCCTAGATTGTACGCTAATTTTGTTAAGCGCTGGGCAAACTGTTGGCGCTATATATATTCTGTATAATAATAATAAATAATAATAACCAGCTGTAGCTACAGTATTTTAGCTACAATCCATAGAGTTTACCAATGTACATTTTTTTCTGCTACTAGATGTCCTCAATCTGATGGTCAGTATCATTCAATCCACTTGATCTATACCCAGATCGTCCTGGGCAGCCCCAGCCCATGAAAGGGCAGTGAAATGGGAAACAGCACAGTGACAAGCTCATCATTTATTAGCAGCATGCTTCTTCTGCTACTTCCCTGCACATTCCAGCTTTGCTTTACAGGGACTACAAGAGGCTGGTATCAGGTCATATTCAGGTTACAGAGCTGCATTTGTGTCTTTTACAATGTATATCTGTCTCTGAGTATGTAAATTATTGTATGTAAACCCTTACAATGAACTCTAATTTTCTCCTCTTTTCCCTGCTTAAAGCGGTAGTAAACTCAGACAATGTTACCCCAAATCAGCAGTATGCAATTACAGTGGTGTGAAAAAGTGTTTGCCCCCTTCCTCATTTCCTGTTCCTTTGCATGTTTGTCACACTTAAGTGTTTCGGAACATCAAACCAATTTAAACAATAGTCAAGGACAACACAAGTAAACACAAAATGCAATTTGTAAATGAAGGTGTTTATTATTAAAGGTGAAAAAAAATCCAAACCATCATGGCCCTGTGTGAAAAAGTGATTGCCCCCCTTGTTAAAACATACTATAACTGTGGTTGTCCACACCTGAGTTCAATTTCTCTAGCCACACCCAGGCCTGATTATTGCCACACCTGTTCACAATCAAGGCATCACTTAAATAGGAGCTGCTTGACACAGTAAGGTCCACCAGAAGATCCTTAAAAGCTACACATCATGCCGAGACCCAAAGAAATTCAGGAACAATTGAGAAAGAAAGTAATTGAGATCTATCAGTCTGGAAAGGGTTATAAAGCCATTTCCAAAGCTTTGGGAATCCAGCGAACCACAGTGAGAGCCATTATCCACAAATGGCGAAGACATGGAACAGTGATGAACCTTCCCAGGAGTGGCCGGCCGCCCAAAATTACCCCAAGAGCGCAGCGACGACTCATCCAAGAGGTCACAAAAGACCCCACAACAACGTCCAAGGAACTGCAGGCCTCACTTGCCTCAGTTAAGGTCAGCGTTCATGCCTCCACCATCAGGAAAAGACTGGGCAAAAATGGCCTGCATGGCAGAGTTCCAAGGAGAAAACCACTGCTGAGCAAAAAGAACATCAAAGCTCGTCTCAATTTCTCCACAACACATCTTGATGATCCCCAAGACTTTTGGGACAACATTCTGTGGACCGATGAGACAAAAGTGGAACTCTTTGGAAGGTGTGTGTCCAAGTATATCTGGCGTAGAAGGAACACTGCATTTCAGAAAAAGAACATTATACCAACAGTAAAATATGGTGGTGGTAGTGTGATGGTCTGGGGCTGTTTTGCTGCTTCAGGACCTGGAAGACTTGCCGTGATAAAAGGAACTATGAATTCTGCTGTCTACCAAGAGATCCTGAAGGAGAATGTCCGACCATCTGTTCGTGTACTCAAGCTGAAACCAACTTGGGTTCTGCAGCAGGACAATGATCCTAAACACACCAGCAAGTCCACCACCGAATGGCTGAAGAAAAACAAAATGAAGACTTTGGAGTGGCCTAGCCAAAGTCCTGACCTGAATCCTATTGAGATGTTGTGGTATGACCTTAAAAAGGCCGTTCATGCTCGAAAACCCTCTAATGTAACTGAATTAGGACAATTCTGCAAAGATGAGTGGGCCAAAATTCCTCCAGGACGCTGTAAAAGCCTCATTGCACGTTATCGCAAACGCTTGGTTGCAGTTGTTGCTGCTAAGGGTGGCCCAACCAGTTATTAGGTTTAGGGGGCAATCACTTTTTCACACAGGGCCATGATGGTTTGGATTTTTTTTCACCTTTAATAATAAACACCTTCATTTACAAATTGCATTTTGTGTTTACTTGTGTTGTCCTTGACTATTGTTTAAATTGGTTTGATGTTCCGAAACACTTAAGTGTGACAAACATGCAAAGGAACAGGAAATGAGGAAGGGGGCAAACACTTTTTCACACCACTGTAAATGTTGCTATTTAGTAGCTATGCGCCGCATACAGTACGCAAATAGAACGTTCTTACTTGATAGAATACACTTTTTCTGAGTGCCTCTGCTTGTATGCAGCTGCAACCATTTTAACTCCTGTCTTCCTGTCAATAGTATTTTATTTCCACCCTCACTTTTTCTCTGTGGCCATAATCCCACGCATTCGTTCCTGAAGCCAAGCCTCATTTGCGTTCCAGACAGACAGGCTCTGTCTTCTGTCTCTGTATGTATATTAAATCCTCAGTAACCAGTCACCACATTATGTACATTATCCATCTGTAGCCAGTCTTCATTGTATGAGCATTACCGTTTGAGTGATTATTTCCCAGAGTGTGTGCATTAAATCGGTAGTAAACCACCAGACTTCCTGGACATGGAGCCCTCCATCGCAGAACTGTCATGGCTGCTGGGCGCTTCTATCTTCACCCGGTCTTCCCTATGGGTTGGTAGACTCCGGCTCTATGAATGGCTCCGACGCGGGTATGTCGTCTCTTCAGATCGCATGTGTCGGTGACATTACCAGCTGCATGCTGTGTGAATATCACCTAAACAGTGCAAGTTTAGGAGATATTCACTGTACCTATAGGTAAGCCTTATTATAGACTTACTGTACCTGTAAGTAAACGTTAAAAAGTGGACTACCATTTTAACCCCTCCATTAACAGTCTGCAAAGTGTGTGTGCATTATTCTGTGTGAGACCATATGTACATTTACATCGCAATAATTTGCCTTGAGCGTATGTACGTTAACTCCTTAGTGACCAGTCTCCAGATGATGTACATTAACCACTTGCTTACTGGGCACTTAAACACCCTTCCTGCCCAGACCAATTTTCAGCTTTCGGTGCTCTCACACTTTGAATGACAATTACTCAGTCATGCAATACTGTACCCAAATTAATTTTTTGTCCTTTTTTTTCCCCCACAAATAGAGCTTTCTTTTGGTGGTATTTGATCACCTCTGTGTTTTTTATTTTTTGCGCTATAAATGAAACAAGACCGAAAATTTTGAAAAAAAACACATTTTCTTTGTTTCTGTGATAAAATTTAGCAAATTATTAATTTTTCTTCATAAATTTTGGCCACAATTTATACTGCTACATATCTTTGGTAAAAATAACCCAAATTAGTGGATATTATTTGGTTTTTGTGAAAGTTACAGACTCTACAAGCTGTGGTGCGAATTATACAAAATTGATCACACCTGTACTGAGGGCCTATCTCATTTCTTGTGACCCGAACAAGCCAGGAAAGTACAAATACCCACCAAATGACCCCTTTTTTGAAAGTAGACATTCCAAGGTATTTAGTAAGAGGCATGGTGAGCTTTTTGATGTTGTCATTTTTTTCCCACAATTCTTTGCAAAATGAATTATTTTTTTCCACAAAATTGTCATTGTAATAGGTTATTTCTCTCACATGGCATGCGTATACCACAAATGACACCCCAAAATAAATTTTGCTACTCCTCCTGAGTATTACGATACCACATGTGTGGGACTTTTTCACAGCCTGGCCACTTAGAGAGGCCCAAAATGCAGGAAGCGCCATCACGTGTTCTCGGAGCATAAATTACACATCTAACTTGTTGACTACCTATTACACTTTTGAAGGCCCTGGAGCACCAGGACAATGACACGTGACACTGACATGGCACTGATGACAGGTGGCACTGATACGTGGCACTGATGACACGTGACACTGATGTGGCACTGATGACAGATGGCACTAATACAAGGCACTGATGACACGTTACACTGATGAGAGATGGCACTAATATGGGGCACTGATGACACGTGACACTGACAGATGGCACTAATATGTGGCACTGGTGACAGATGGCACTTATACGTGGCACTGATATCATGTTTTATTAATATGTGGCACTGATGAGAGATGGCACTAATATGTGGCACTGATGACAGATGGCACCGATACGTGGCACTGATGACACATGACACTGATGACAGATGGCACTGATACGTGGCATTGATGACACGTGACACTGATAACAGATGGCACGTGACACTGACAGGTGGCACTGATGACACGTGACACTAATATAGCACTGATGACAGATGGCACTGACGTGGCACTGATGACACGTGGCACTGACGTGGCACTGATGACACGTGGCACTGACGTGGCACTGATGACAGATGGCACTTATACATGGCACTGGGACAAGTGGCACTGGGGACAGGTGGCACTAGGGGCAGATGGCACTGGGGACAGATGGCACTGGGGACAGATGGCACTGGGGACAGGTTGCACTGGAGACAGATGGCACATTTCATTTTTTTTTTTTTTTTTTTACTTACGGCGCTGAAGCCGTTCATCGCTCTCTCCTCACACGCTGTCTGTTTACATATGAGATCATCTCTCATTGGACACGCCGATCTCGCTGTAAACGGCCGCTGTGATTGGCCGCTTACAGGGATCTGTGACTGGCTGTGTCCGACGGACACGGCCAGCATAGAACTTCCACGATGCACACTCTCAGGAGCGCGCATTAGAGAATTAAACAGGAGGACGTCCAGGGACGTCCTCCCGGCAGGGAGCGTCCGCGCTGCAGCCGTCTTTCGGCTATAGCGCAGGTGCCTAGTGGTTAAACCCTCAATCCACAATGTTTACATCACAATACGTATACATACGTTGCGGTTTGCAAGTGGTTTACCAGAATTATGGCTGAAGATATCAACCATAACCATAACCCCTGTATTTCTGTAGCCGGTGCCTGGCATTCCAAGTGGCTCATGAGCCGCTGGAATGCTTTCCGAAGGAGGGCGCCCCCCGCCACTTGCCAGAGTTTCTCTGGTTTACCATTCCTGCCGGTTCGCCCAAGAAACGATCAGTGCGTCTGGCTGTTTCTATAGGCAATGAAAGAGTAGATGCTCTTTGTTCAACTCTATTGCCTTGGAGGACTGGAAGTAAATATTTTTTTTTCTTTTAAGACCAAAAAAATCAAACATGTCAATCAATCAATCAAACAAAGACGAGATTTGGGGACTTTTTGATCCCAGTTCTCTCCATAAAGAGGACCTGTTATCCTTATTTTTATTACAAGGGATGTTTACATTCCTTCTAAAAGGAATAAAAGTGATCAACGTTAAAGGGACATTGTATAAATAAAAAGTAAAATAAATAAGAAGAAAAACATTTTTTAAAGCGCCCCCATACCTTTGTGCTCGCGCGCAGATGCGTAAGTCGCGCACATATGAAAACAGTGTTAGCACCACACATGTGAGGTATTGCCACAAACCTTAGAGTGAGAACAACAATTCTAGCACTAGAACCCCTCTGTAACTCTAAACAGGTAACCTGTAAAAGCATTTAAAGCGTTGCCTATGGAGATTTTTAAGTACCGTAGTTTGTTTGCCAATCCAGGAGCATGCACAATTTTAAAGCATGACGTGTTATGCCGCGTACACACGATCGGACTTTCCGGTGGGATTGTCCGCTGGACTAGAGTCCGCCCGACATTCCGACCGTGTGTGGGGCCCCGGCAGACTTTTTCTTCCCAAAAGTCCGGCGGACCTAGTTTTAACTTAAAATTGTCCGCCGGACTCGGCAGTCCGGAGGACAGTCCCTCCGCCTGTGTGCTAGTCCGCGGGACATTTGAAATGAACGGGCTTGCCTCACACACGGAGGAAAGTCCGTTCATTTAGAACGTGACTCCAGGTAGACGGGACTAGCGAAGGAAGTGAATGCCGCCGCCTCGATCGGCGACATTGACACCTTGCTAGCCCCGTCACCTGGTATGGATTTAAAGGGGAATCCCTACGCCGAAAAAACGCAGTGGGGGTCCCCCCCAAATCCATATTAGACCCTTATCCGAGCACGCAGCCCGGCCGGTCAGGAAAGGGGGTGGGGACGAGCGAGCGCCCCCCTCCTGAGCCGTACCAGGCCGCGTGCCCTCAACTTGGGGGGTGCCCTGGGGAAAGGGGGGCCCTGCGGCCCCCCCACGCCAAAGCACCTTGTCCCCATGTTGATGAGGACAAGGGCCTCTTCCCGACAACCCTGGCCATTGGTTATCGGGGTCTGCGGGCGGGGGGCTTATCGGAATCCGGGAGCCCCCTTTAATAAGGGGGCTCCCAGATACCGGCCCCCCACCCTATGGGAATGAGTATGGGGTACGATGTACCCCTACCAATTTACCTAATGGAAAAAGTGTAAATAAAAAACGACACAATTTTTTAAAATACTTTATTGCACAGCTCCGGGGGTCTTCTTCCGTCTTGGGGGGTCTTCTCGCCGGACTCCTCCGCTATCTTCTGCTCTTTTACTAGCTCTTTCACTAGCAGAGGAGCACGGCTTTCTCCTTCATCGCCACAGCCGTCTGGGGGTCTTGTTCCGACTTCGGGGGTCTTGTCCCGCTCCTCTGTTCTTCTTGCCGGGCCTCCACTTTCTTCTTCCAGCTCTTTTACTAGCGGTGGCCCGGGCTTCTGTCGACGTCACTGTCGCCTTCTGCTTCTTCTTCTTCTGCTTCTTGTTCTTCTTTCTTCTTCCGATGTTGACTCGTCGCTGTCTCCTCTTCTAATGGCTCAGACGTGTTGCGCTGCCAGTTATATAGGGACAAGGGGTGGGTCACCGACTCATGTCACATGGTGACCCCACCCCTTATGATGTCACAGTCCCGGAGAATGCACCCCCCATGTTGAGGGCACACGGCCTGGTACAGCTCAGAAGGGGGGGGGGTTTGCTCGTCCCCACCCCCTTTCCTGACCGGCCGGGCTGCGTGCTCGGATAAGGGTCTAATATGGATTCGAGGGGGACCCCTACGCTGTTTTTTCGCCGTAGGGATTCCCCTTTAAATCCATACCAGGTGACGGGGCTAACGAGGTGTCAATGTCACCGAGCGAGTCGGCGGCATTCACTTCCTTCGCTAGCCCGTAGTCACTGGAGTCACGTTATAAATTAACGGACTTTACTCTGTGTTTCGGCAAGTCCATTCATTTCAAAAGTCCTGCGGACTTTCGTCAAAACTCCAGTGGATTGTCCGCCGGAAAAGTCCGGGCGTCCACACGTTTGGAAAGTTCGGAGGACCTCCGCTGGAAAGTCCGGCGGATTGTCCGGCGGACAGTCCGGCCGAAAAGTCTGATCGTGTACGCGGCATTAGGTATCTATTTACTCAGCATTTATATCATCTTTCACATTTTACAAAAAAAATTTGGTAAATATTGTTTTATTTTTTCTTAATTCATTAAAAAAAAAAATCCAAAAAAATTGTGTTGGCAAAACTGCTGTGCAAATATCATGTGACATAAAAAATTGCAACGATCACCATTTTACTCCCAAGGGTCTCTGCTTAAAATAATATATAATGTTTCAGGGTATTAAGTAATAAGTAATAATAAGTAAGTGATTTAACCCCCTCAATATAAAGCACGTTCACCCCCTTCCTGCCCAGGCCATTTTTCAGCTTTCAGCACTGTCACATTTTGAATGACAATTGTGCAGTCATGCAACACTGTGCCCAAATAATTTGTTTTATCTTTTTCTTCACACAAATAGAGCTTTTTTTTTGTGGTATTTAATCCCTGCTGAAAATGTTGGAAAAAAACGTTTTTGTCAGTAAATTTTGTAAACAATTAATTTTTCTCCTTCACTGATGTGCACTGATGAGGCTGCACTGACGGACTTTGATAGACTTCACTGATGGGCACTGATGAGGTGGCACTTATGGGCACTGATGAGGCGGCACTCATTGGCACTGATTAGGTGGCACTGATGAGGAGGCACTAATATGCCGCACTGATGGGCACTGATAGGTGGCACTTATATGCGGAAAAAATGGAATAATACAAAAAGCCACGCTGATGAGTGATAAGTAAAAAATAATATATCGATCAATATGTGTGCAAATTTACAAATGCACCCAAACAATAAAGTCCAGTGACATAAAATAAAAAAATAAAAATGAAAAAAATGAAAATATAGTTCGTATATGTGACAATGTGAACTCAAAATTCTAGTGACTGTAGAAATCAAAACCACCGTGATCCACCACCAATAAATGATTGCGCTTACCAGAGGGCAAGCTTAGATAAGCCTGTAATATGATGTTAACGAGACAGATCTGAACCATCAGGCATCAGCACCAATCCGGATCTCCTTATACAGGGTTAACCAGGGACAGAAATTCCAATGATATTTCTCCTTCAGATCGGTTTGGAATATGCACACTCTCCAAGAATATCGGACCAGGAATCACTCAGCAACCAGTATGAAATACAGGAAGAGAAGGGATGCTCCCATAGTGTGATACCAAATTAAAAGTTTATTAAAAGAAAAGCAATCCTACTTACACAAAAGAAGAAGCATATAAGCAGGACAAGTAAAATACGCCGGCCGGCTAGCAGTACACCCGCTCACAACGCGGAACGCGATGACGTCAGTGCGTCAGGCTCCCTACGTCCGTTTCGTCCAATGACGTCTTCTGGGGAACGGGCGACGCACTGAATCATCGCAGCTTTATAGAAATCCAACAGACACACCCTGGAGTGAACCATCAATGGCGGATAAGTGGAAACTTCACATTGGGCAATATTATCGGCCAAAAACCAACAATTATAGCGGCCCGATGTGGATATTGAAATCTCAAGTATATTTTCATTCTAAACAGGACATTAAATCCGTATATAAAAAATTATCATATGGCCATGAATGTGGAAAAAGGATATAAATTAAAAAATGACCCAAATCAAAATGACCAAGAGAGAAACGAGTCTACCTCCATCTTGTGGCCAAATGCCAGAAATGCAGGTCCTAATTCTCACATCTCTAACAACATCTATAGAAGAAACAGGAAACTATAGTATAGTCCTGTTGTAATAAATAGGCTCACATGGGAACCCAAATTAAAAATTAGGAAAATAATTTAAATCCATTTAGATTTAAAAAATAAATCAAATATAGAACCAGATATGAAATTCGAAAAGTCATTCAGGTAACCCTCTATGGATATAACCATATAGAGATACATAGAAAATATAAAATTAAAAAAATATAAATATTAAATAATGAACCTAAGGCTCAAAAACTACTTAAATCGGTCAAAATCCGCCATTGAGGCCCAACACCTTACATCATGGTGTATCGCAGTATTCATGTCATAAACATATTCATCACAATAATGCCCAGACAAGGTGAATGTATTAAACCCAATGGAGAGAAATACTCAAACCTCAAAAATTCGTAAATTAATAAGGGTAGAAGGCCGGCAGGACGTCAAGCATTATCAATAAATGCATTGACATCAGTGTCAACATTCAACCCAAACGGGGTGTAACATTTGATCTTGTAAATCCAAGACATCTCCAGTCTAGAGATGCCACGGACAAGTGAGCCACCCCTCCATTGGGGAGTATATTTGTCAATCCCCAAAAAAATGGTTTTGGAGGGGTCCTTCTTATGGACTTCCAAATAATGTCTGGATACTGGGTGCTTGGGGAACCCACCCAAAATATTGGTGACATGTTCATTTAGTCTCACCTTAAGAGGGCGCTTGGTCCTGCCCACATACTGAAGCCCACATGGGCATTGGAGCAGATATACGACCCCCTCAGTTGAGCAGGTGATGAACGGTTTAATCTCAAACTCAACTCTAGTGCTAGTAGAGATGAATTTGTGAGTCCGCCTATGAGTGCAACCACTGAGGGAGCAAATCCTACACCGCCTACACTGGTAGAAGCCTGTCAGATTACCAAAGAAATCATAGGTGTTAACTACAGGTGGGTCTAGGACATTGGGGGATATCTTAGTCTTAAGGGAAGGGACTCCTCTATAGACAATCTGTGGTTTTGATGGAAGTACTGTGTTAAGGGTCAAATCACTTGTAAGAACGTGCCAGTGTTTTTTAATCATCCTACCAACAGTCCTATGTTGGGTGGAGAATGAGGTAATGAAGGGGACCCTAGCCACATCACTGCCCCTGGCAGGTTTCTCCTTGAGTAAATCGACTCTATCCTTTAAGATGACCTCATCAAGCACTGCTCTAAGGGATGGCAATGTGTAACCCTTTTCCAGAAATCGTTCAGTGAGAGTCTCAGCTTGAATCAGAAACTCTGCAGGGTCAGAACAATTCCTCCTCAAACGTAAGTACTGGCTTTTGGGCACTGACTTAAGCTAGGCTTCATGGTGACAGCTGCCCATGGGGATATAGGAGTTCCTGTCCGTATCCTTGAAATGGGTCACAGTGGTGAATACTCCATCTTTGACCCCTATACTTAAATCCAAAAAAGAAATGGCAGATTGACTGGCTTCATAATTAAGGACAATGCCCCTCTGATTAACTTTTAGATCTGTAAGAAAGAGGTCCAAATCCTCTTTACTACCATCCCATAGGAGGAGGATGTCGTCGATGTACCTAGCCCACAGAACCACCTGTGGACTTCGTTGGGCATAGACGACATCCTCCTCCCAAAGGGCCATAAACAGGTTCGCCAAACTGGGGGCATACTTAGCCCCCATGGCGACTCCCCTGTCCTGTCTGAAAAAACGTCCCCCAAACCAAAAATAGCTGCGAGATGCAGCAAACTTGAGCAATTGTAAAATGAAAAAAATTTGCTCGTCAAATAAACCAGAATCCCGCCTGAGAAAATATTCAACAGCTGTAAAACCCAAAGCGTGTGGTATAATGGTATATAAAGAAGTGACATCGGCTGTCACTAACCATAATCCAGGGGAAGGGGTGATGTTGTCCAATAAATTGATAATGGAGCGGGAATCTTTGACATAAGATGGCATGTTTTTAACTAGGGGTTGGAGGAAATAATCAATATACCTGCCCACCCGGGACGTCACAGAGTCGATGCCACTGACTATGGGGCGTCCCGGGGGGCAGGTGGGGTGCTTATGTATCTTGGGTAAATAGTAGATGGTAGGGGTACGGGGTGACTTGGGCACCAAATAGAGAGCCTCCTTCTTATTAAGAATACCCCCCTCCACACCACCTTGTACCAGAGTCTTCAGTTCAGACACATATAGGGACTTGGGATCCGATCGGAGAGGTGTATATGTATCAGAATCACCTAAAATTCTGTACATTTCATCCAAATAGTCCTTTTTATCTAAAATAATGATCCCGCCCCCCTTGTCAGCAGGTCGTATAATTAGGTCTTTATTCTGACACAAAGAATTCAGACCATTCACAATCTCCCTATCAGTTTTTACCCTTTTAATGGGTATCTGCTCCAATTCGGCCAACACCAAATCTCTAAAAACTTTTACGGCTGGTGCCAAGGCACCAGGTGGATTAAAAAGTGAAGCGTTAGCTAATCCAGAGTGCCGAAAACCTGTAGTCACATCACTATTGGTGATAATGGGATTAATGGCCATATGCCGTTTAATGCTAATCTTGCGAACAAATTTGTGTACATCCATGTACGTCTGAAATTTGTTAAGTCCCCACGGTGGGGCAAACTTTAAACCCTTACTTAAAACTAATTTTTCTGAGTCATTCAAGGAGACGGAACTCAAATTGAAAATACCATCATCTAAGAGGGCCTTTTTCTTTTTAGTTCGACGTCTCCTCCCCCCTCTGGTTCCTCTTTTCGATCCATAGGCCTTTTTAGGCCCTGATTCGGTCTGAGAAAACCCCAATGTTGATTAGATGGCCCGGAACTTGGATGTTGGGTGGGATTAGCCAACCCCACATCATCAGTCCCCTCGTAATCACCAGGGGATCCCTCAAAATCTAGTGGGGGATAGAAATTATTTTGGGCATTAAAATTATGCCCAAGGTCGTTTCTGGTGTTGTAACCCCCTGTAGTGTCGAAGTGGTGAAAACCCACAGGTGGTGGTATGCATGGGTCCATCCTGCAATTAGGATTCATCCCATAACCTCCAAAGGGGTTAACACCATGACTAGGACCAAAATTGGGTGGAAACAAACCCCCCATTCCCTGTTGGTAATAATTGGGTGGTCCTACAGGTCTCATATTGGAAGGTGGAGGAAAACTGCCTCCATTGGTATTATTGAAACGACCCCTAGGACCCCTATTGTTGTAACTAGATCCACAGGACCTCCGTGAGGATGGTGGAAAATGGTTAGTAGGCAGGGGGTTCCTACCAGAATTCCCTTGCCTATTGGGAGACTGGAAGGTACCCTGACTAGTCCGAAGTACAGACCCCAAGGGCTTAACAGAAGCCTTAGTGGATTTTTTTAGTGTAGGGTGGGGGGTAGTGGGAGCCAAAGTTGTAATCCCCACTTCTTCCTCCATATCTACATTCCTGTTGTTGGCTTGTTCAATCAAAATTTTCTTTTGCCATTCGAACACTATACCTCCCTGATAATCCGATAGATCTCTATTAAATTTCTTCTTTTTCTTTACTTTTTGCTCCCTATCTTCTTTTTCAAGAATTTTGGAAAAAAATGGAAATAATACAAAATAACTGATGGGCACTGATAGGTGGCACTGGTGGGAAGTAAAAAATAATATATCGGCACTGATGAGCACTGATAGTTGGCACTGGTGGGCACTGACAGATGGCAGTGGTGGGCACAGATTGGCAGCACTGGTGGACACTGATAGGCGGCACGGATAGGTGGCACTGATGGGGGGCACTGATGGGCGGTACTGATGGACCCTGATGGGCGGTACTGATGTCACTGATGAGCAGGCACTGATGGGCACTGAAACGCTGCACTTATGGGCACTGATTGGTGGCACTGATAGGCACTGATTGGTGGCACTGATGGGCACTCCTGGGTCATTGATTTAATCAGGACACTGATGATCAGTGCCCTGATTACCTGCCCAGGTCTCCCCTGCCAGGAAATACCACTGATCGGCACTCCTCGCCACACACTCTGTCAGTGTGAGGCGAGGAGAGCTGATTCACGGCACTTCCGTATTTACATGTGACTGGCTGGGATTGGACACAGCCGATCACATGGTTAAAGAGCCGCAGCAACATGGCACGGCTACGATCGCCGCAACGCGTGCTTCCACGGCTGTTCTGGGGCACCGTCATATGACGTCCTTCCAGAACGAGAGCCGCACCATCCCTCTGTCATTTGACGGTGGGCGGGCAGCAAGTGGATATGCATTAACCCCTCAGGGACCAGTCTGAATTAATCTCTTGGGGACCAATCTGCATACTATCTTCATTAATAATTGAAGTGGCAATTATTCCTCAATCAATATTGACTTATGATCCTTCCCACAAATCACACAACATTCATCAACTAATATAAAATTAGTAAAGATATATGAGACAATTATATTAGCATAGTTGCCAACAGTCACAGATTAGCCGGGGCACTCACGGATTTCAATTAAATGTCCCGATATGTCCTTGTCCCGGGCTGCGTCCCGAAAAACAGACCCGCTCCCATACACCTGCTTTTTTGTGTTATTGACCGCCACAACTGTGGACAGATATCGCCCATTTCAGCATCGCTGCCATAGCCGGGTGTACTTTTGCACATCGGGGCACATTAATTGTTATATTGCTGCCGCCGGATGATCATGTGTACAGACAGATTGGGGCAAGTCTCCTCCCCCTCCCTCAGCAGTAGCTTCCGTTGGCTCTGGCTCTGTGGTGGATGACTGAAGGTACATCCCCCTAAGCAGAGCCTGCCTCCTCCTTGCTGGCTATGCTGAATGAGTTTGAGGGAAGGGGATGCACCCGGCCTTGGAGTTCACACCTTCTTTCGGTGCTGTGTGAGTGAGCTGAGCATAATCCAGGGAGAGTGTGCAAAGTCAGTTAAGCTCTGCATAAGGGATCTAACCTCTTGTAAATTGTCCACCGCTCACATGACAAGATGATCTTTTCTCAGTTTAGAAGACTTCTATCTTTTTATTTCATTAACTTTTATTTAAACTTTAAAGTAATTTTTATTTAGTTGCATCATGAAAATACTACACTGGACTCTTTGACCCTGTAAGTTGTGCAATAACACCTACCTGCCTAATGCCTGTAGTCCCTAAAATAAAGGTTGTAAGCTCTTGTGCATAAACAGAGGCATGCACACAGGTGCAAATTATAATTTGATATCTGCGATCATTTATTTTCAACCATTGACAAGTGACTGCATATGATAATTGGATGAATAGTGAATTGATCATGGAAATTTTGTTCATTAACTTTCAGGCTAGGACAGTGCATGGAGATGTTTCCCACAAATGTCTAATTGTATGCTAAATTGCACTGTCCATGTGCTTGAGGACTGCGGGAAGATATTAGGTAAAGTTCATTAAATAAAGCCCTGCTATTTGTGTATGTCTGATAATAAAAATAGCCAAATGTCTTGCCCTCTAGCAGTCGGGGCCGGACTGGAAATAAAAACCAGCCCTGGAAAAAACCAGCCCTGGAAAAAATGTCATACCAGCCCAACAGCATAACGGCATTATTTTCTTTTTCATAAAAGGGAAAACCATGCCTTTTAAAGCACATTTGAAGAGTGTATTATATACTGTATAGAGAAGACAGATATGAAAGAACATTTATTTATATATATATATTAGGGCTGTGGAAATTAAAGATTAATTCCTCGATTAATCGTTAATTTTTTTGATCAATCAAAATTCTTTTGATCGGTACTCACCTCTCCACCGGCTTCCGGGTCTTCAGGGAGTTCCGTCGGAGATCTGGTGACGTCATAGTCATCAACGTCACCGGACTCCTCCCTCCTTCTCCAAGTGCCTCCGTCTGCTAACGAAGGGAAGGGGGAAGGAGTCCGGTGAAGGAGTCACGTACGGGGGAGGAGCTATGCATGACGTCACCCGCTGCTGCCTATGGAACTAACGCGATTCTCGGCTTTACATGCTGTATTTTTATCATCTTTATGTGAGTAGTTTGTGTGTTGAACACAAAAATGTAATCTTATACTTAAGGACTTGAGCACTTAGATCTTTTCTTTCTACCCATGACCTGGCGTCCTTGCTGAGATCTAAGGAGACGTGAGAGAAGTTTATGGTCCGTGTTAACCCTTTTGATACCCGCTTCCATGACCACCTGTTTGCACAGGGGTCCATGCCATAAGGTGAGAGTGATTAGTTAGACCGGAGGTGGAGGGATTGTCACGCTACTGTGGAAAAAAAATATACTTACGTCAGTGCTACAGTTTGAATTGAAAAAGTTAAGTCATGGATTGTGGAAACTAACTAGTGTCGGGTGATTGTATATAGTGTATACCACATTTACCACTGATTAATGCAGAGTTGCAATGCAAGGAGATCAGCTAAAAGTAGTTGGATCTGTATGTGCGTTATGATTAATCGAAATGAGTCGATTAATCAATAAAAAAAAAATTGATCAAACACGAAAATTGATCAAATTGATCAAACACGAAAATTTTAATCATTAACAGCCCTAATATATATATATATATATATATATATATATATATATATATATATATATATATATATATATAAGCAAATTCCAGTTAAAAGTGGTAAAAGTGGTCAATTATCAAGGGGGACCCCAGGAATTCTGGAAACGTGAGGGGGGGGAAGGAAGACTCTGGTGACCAGAGACCACCTTCCGCAGAAAGAATACACTAAGGTAAGGGGGGGGGTTACTGATATACGGCAGAAACCATTATATCAGTGCCCCCTTACAATATTGTATTCACTCCCCCCTTACATCAGTGACCCCCCTTAGACTGGCCTGGCCGCGCTGTCATTGACCTCCTCTCAGGTGTACTGTGCAGGGCTCAGTCAGTCGGCTCCAGCTTGGTGGCTCTGGTTTTATCCTATGGTCTCCTCTTCACACATGACCCCCATCCCGGCAGCACTCCCACTCTTGATTCCTCTCCAGACTACCTCAGAGACTGCAGACATGATACAGGAGATGGTCAGAGACTGTAGACATGATATAAGACAAGAGATGGTTAGAGGCTGCAGCCTCACTGTGCCCATAATTGCAGCCTCACTGTGCCCATCAATGCAGCCTCACTGTGCCCACAATCGCAGCCTCACTGTGCCTATAATCGCAGCCTCACTGTGCCCATCAATGTGGCCCCACTGTGCCCATAATCGCAGCCTCCCTGTGCCCATAATCGCAGCCTCACTGTGCCCATCAATGTGGCCTCACTGTGCCCATGAATGCAGACTCATCATAGCCTGCCCTGGATCACACACACACAGCGGGCATCTCCCGCTGTGTGTCACGGAGCTGGGTCTGTGTTCGGCGGCACTGTAACAAGGTCCCGCCCCCCTAGACCGGCTCATGTGATAGGCGGAACACAGTGTTCCATCCACTATCACACGCTCCCGCTGTGTGTGACAAACAAGAGGAGGAGTCGGGAGCCTGGAGGGGAGCGCTGTATCCTGCAGCCACAGACCAAAGCTGCCCCAGGGCAGGAGGAAATTTCCCGGTATCCTGGTAGGCCAGTCCAGCCCTACTAACAGTTGGATATATAATTCAGTCTTACAACTGTTTAAACCAGTCCTTAACTCTTAACCACTTAACGCCGGTGTAATTTTTTCAATTTTCAAGCACAAGGTAAAGTCTGCAATTTTTTAGACAATTACTTGGAACCCCCAAACAAAACATATTTTCAGGAAACAATCACTGTGTTTCTGTCCTTATTATAAATCTTGCTGTATATACAGTATTTTTAAAAATTAAATGTTGCATACTGTATGTAAAGCAGTGCGTACATTTGAAGGTGCTATACACATGCCTGTGTTGTATGCTTCTTGTAAAACCATGCCCATTTTAAATGAATGCCCCACCCCTAATTAAAGTACATTCTCTGCCTACAATGGCTTGCTGGACACATGACATGAAAAGGTGTCCCTAAAAATGTAGGGGAATATTGGCAACTTTGTATTAGACAATACATCAAAACCCAAACATTTATTTTAGGGATATAAAATAAAAATGTCAGGTGACTAAACTGTCAAGCATTAACCCTAAATTGAAATATCAGTTTTGGGGAACTGATTCTGTAAATTAGTTTTTGCATACTGTGCCTTTCATAAACTGAAGTCATTTCTGGCATGCTCCATGGACAACAGTGACACAAGGTAACACATTAATGATTAAGAAATGTGTATGTGGATATCGTATGAATGACGTAGGGGCCCTAATGCCGCGTACACACAAGCAGATTTTCTGTCGGAAAAATCTTGGGTGGTTTTTCTGATGTTATTCCACTCTAGCTTGGCTTGCATACACACAGTCACACAAAAGTTTGCTGAACTTTCGACTGTCAAGAACGCGGTGACGTACAACATTACGACGAGCCGAGAAAATTAAGTTCAATACTTCCTAGCATGCGTCGAATTGTTTCCGAGCATTCGTAGGAATTTTGCGCGTTGGAATTGGTACAGACGATCAGAATTTCCGATCTAAACTTTTTCCGACCGAAAAATTGAGAACGTGCTCTCAATCTTTTGCTGGCGGGAATTCGGAATTCAAATTTTCCGACCAAAAGCTCTCATCGGTTTTTTTGCTGGCTGATTTTCCGATCGTGTGTACGCGGCATTAGTTGTGTATAAGATGTTTTCCTTTCAGGTTGCCAGTATCACACTGACTTGTTCAAAGCTCCAGCACTGGGTCTTTCCCTCTGTGTGCAGTCACCACCTTCCCGCTTCCTCCAGCTCTTCAGCCAGTCGGGAGGGAAGGGCTGTCTTAAAGGTCTAGCATGAAGGTTGCTCAGTGTTTTGCACAACATGTGCACATGCTAGCAGCCAGACAATCTGTGTTCCCTAACAACTTTTTAAGTGTTTCCCAATGCTTTCTAGTGTTGTTTCTATGCCTTTTAGTGTCCCCAGTGTTTGTTCAGTCTGTACCCAGCTACTGTTCGACCTTGTTGTCAGTGCATCCAGCCTTGTGTTTTCAGGGTACGTAAACCTGCATCCAGCCATGTAATCCTCGTGTTGCCCTATGTGTATCCTGCTTGAGTGACCCCATGTACTCCTGTCAGAATCCAGTCTTCTTTCACTGCAATGTTTCTCTCTGCACTCCAGTCCGTTACCTGCTTCTCTGCTCGAATATGTTTCTTTGTGAGTTCCAGTCCGCCTCCCATTATATACACCTGTGCACTCCCAGTCTGTGCTACTCCCCTGTGCCACTATGTGTTCCTGTGCACTTCTGCTATTTGGGTCTGTGTTTACTTCTTCCTATGAAATCCAGCACCCCAGTGCTGCAGGGGATATTCCCCTGCTCTCAGTTGCGACCTGCTCAAGTGGGTCAGAGTACTGCGACCTGGGAATGTACTGCAGCATACATTTTCCACCTCTAGGAGCTCTAGAGAAGACCAGGCAGTACCTAGTAGACTCTGTGCCTCAGCCCTTCTCAGGGCTTTTACCATCACTAATCGAGTGGGCATGCCAAGCTCTCTGTACCTACTCTGTGGCTTTCACCCCTGTCTGCCCAGCTGCTTCAACTAAGTCCTGGTCAGCCACTTTGTCCCTAGTAGGAGCAGATTCCCAATCCATGAAAAACAGCTCTTAGCCACTCTGTGTATGTCATGTCTATGATGTAAACCAGGGGTCTCAAACTGGTGGCCTTCCAGCTGTTGCTGGAAGGCCATGTGTCCGATGAGGCATAGCAAAGCTGACAGTTACAAGCATGACTCCCACATGCAGAGGCATGATGGGACTTGTAGTTTTGCAATAGCTGGAGGGCCGCCAGTTTGAGACCCCTGATGTAAACCAATAACATTTATCATGTAAAAGTAGGTCAGATTATATACCTTTTTTTTTAGTTTAATATTTGTATTGTTTTTTTTACAAAGTTTAACGTCACTTTACAATTGCAATTTTTAGATTACGGTATATACCTTTTACATGCTGTTCACTACTAATATAACATCACAAAATTACAAGAATAAATTGTCTGTCATGCATTGCTTAGCTCCATTAATTTTTCACTACAGCAGTAAAAGCATAGATATGAGCTTTGGGTTCATGTTGACCATGAGTTCAAACCAAACCCAGCTTAGTCATATTTTCTTGAATGGGCGAACTAAACTATGAGAGTTGGTCAGTTTGCAGCCGACCTAAACCTCCAGCTGTATTACTACCACCACTAAATAACAGATTCCTGCAGGCTTGTCCCACATTGCAGACAAGCCGATGGGTGACATCATTTACCAAATATTATCATGAGCGTATTTTGTCAATAATATCATCCAGGTTCCCTAATGCTGTGTTGACATTCCAGTGGTGTCAGGGACTTGTCATTTGTGATGGGAGAGAATTGCGGTGGCATGAGTGGTCTTGTCAGTGTGCTTGGATTTACATTACTGGAGGATGTAATTGAGGTTTGATTTACATCTGCAGACATTGTTAATTGTTTTTTGGTAACTAAAGGGCTTTTCACTGTGTGCTTGTGTTTGTATTTACTATTTAACTTTTTCATGGGAATGAGTAACATATGGCTCTATGCACTCACCTGTGGTGGGGAGGGGGGGGGGGGTGTTGTTGGATATCTAGGGGACCACCTTATTTTAAAAGGGGCATTCCACTTTCCAATGAATTTCCCAAACAGATTTCACATCCACTTATCCAGATCCCCTCCCCCACAAGCTACTCTCCTAATGTTAAGGGCATGTGCCCTGGTATGGTTCTAAATGTCACTTTTCCAGGAGTTCATTGTACAGGTGCGGCACAATTTCATGGTTTAAGGCAGGTTTTTCTCAAACTACGGCCCTCCAGCTGTTGCAGAACTACACATCCCATGAGGCATTGTAAAACTCTGACATTCACAGACATGACTAGGCATGATGGGTATTGTAGTTCCTGAACAACTGGCGGGCCGTAGTTTGAAGACCCCTGGTTTAAGGCATCCTCTCAAGCATGTTCTTTAAAGGACTTATGTATTTTTAATGTTACCCTTTAGGCTGCATTAAAAACCTCACTCCTTGTTGAATGTTATTTTTTTTTTATGTATTGTTGGCATTGTTACTTTCCTCTAAGGCCCAGCTACCCATGCCCTTTTTTACCAAAAATCTTGGAAACTGGTCTTGAAACAAAGATTGGGCTCCCACAGACTATAATGGGATTCAGGCACTATATTTTTGGTTCATGGATTTCCCTTTGAGTTTGGCAGCTGTCCAGTGAACTAAACTTTGCTTGCTTTGTTCATCCCTAAATCACATAAGCAACCACTAAACAATATGAAGTGCATAGTTAAAATTATTTTTTATTAAATCTTAAAATTAAACAAAAAAATGTAGTTTCAAATTCTTTTTTTTTTTTTTTTTTACTTTGGAATGCAGTAAATAGAAAAACAAGAAAAACAAAAAAGCAAAATGAATACCAAATGCAAAAATCCATCAAAACTATATTTGTCTCATTAAAACTGTTTTGAATTTACAACACACCGGAATGTAGATGTCATCCAGCTGTGCTACAATGACAGTGTTGTCTCTCCAAGGATTCTGTTTCCTTGACTGGGGCTCAACTCTCTCTTTCTCACCTCGCTGGGATTGCCATCAATTTCTTCTCATCAGCAGCAGTTACAGTAAATGGATTCATTTGTGGGCATTGGGAGCTGAGAGACAAAGGTGACATTATAATTAAGGTTTTTAATTCTATGCCTGAACAGTTAAGTCCAGTATTCATGATAATTAGCCGTCTGTAATGAAAGATCTTTAGTCGTTATTTATCCCTTTGTTTCCTGTAATTGTTCATTTTTGTTGGCTGTAGCAGTGCTTCAATTTACAGTTTTTCTGAATCTTTTATTTTTCTTTCCTCTGTTATTCATTTTGCATATTCTTTATATTGCTTCTTGTAAATTGCTTTTTTCATAAGAAGCATGCAATTGTGTGGTCTATTTTGAATGCCTATTACTTGCTTACTCTTGCTATATTGTTGCAGTTGATGTTACTTTGATGCTTATAAGGAAGAGGTAGCTATTGCAATCCTATTGTGAAACTTCACATAACATATCTGTTAAAGCTCAGTGTTTGACTTGCTTCAGTTACAAAAGAGAAATACAATATGTATCAGTTAAAAAACCCGTAAGTGTGAGCTTAAAGAGTAGATTTTCATTTTATCTGCCAGGGTGTGTATAGGGAATAGCGATTTTAAACATATGATTTTTTTATGACAATTAAGATAAGCAGAGTTTTTTATATATTATATGTTTTTACCAGAATGGTTCATTCTTGTCTTGTTTTATTTTTAAGCTATATACACTGTACCTGAATATATATTAATTGAATTCGGTATATAAAACCAAGGTGTGCATAAAAAAAAAAAAAAAAAAAATTGTGGTCAT
>CM053026.1:377362665-377365165 GCA_028564925.1 Lithobates sylvaticus | reverse complement strand
AAGATGCAAGAATAAAAGTTTGAACTAATAAAAGGTGTGTGCGGTGCTTGGAAATGGTCCAAGTGTTGGATTCCAGTAGTCTCAGGCTTGGAGATGTGGAGAGCCCTCTTCCGATGGAAAGTTGTCAGGGATCGGAATGGAGAAGAAGGCAGAGCAAAGGGTCTCGGTGCGATCCCTAGTGAAGGTATGTGCTGTGTGAGTGGCTTGGCATGGCCGTGCTCTCCCCCTTCGCTCGCTCTAGTGATGAGCCCTATGGCTGCTCCTCCAGCGTCTGCAGCGCCTTTCAGGACCCGTTTCATGTGGACAGCGCTCGAGGGGGCTAAGCTGTGCCGGCAGGGGGGCGTGGCCTGCGCCGGGCCGCCACGTCAATCATCGGACAACTGTCATTTACCGAAGGCAAAGAAGAGGCTGGAGAGGGAGGGGAAGGAGGGAGGCGATTGGCTGAACGGAGAGGGCGTGACCGCGGAGAACGCGGATTGGTCGGCGGTCCGCCAATGAGGGGGGGGGGGGGCTGCGTGACGTCGCCGTTCATTGACAAACGGCTGGAAGTGTGAGGAAGTTGAGTGGAACAGAGCGCAAGCCGCTCTCTTTATCCATCGGGGGAATAATGAGGGACGTGCGGGGAGGGATGGCTCAGCCAAGATATGCCTGTGGATTGTGCCAAGTGCACAGCCAATACACCTACAAGACCTTCCCTGTGTGCTCTCCGCTAATGAGAGCCGGGCCTGGGGACACACGGGTTAACATCCCCGATTTGTTCTTTTCTCATCTCTACTGCTCTTAGGAGCTCCACACATTCATATACACACAAGTCTGCTCAGCACTAATCCCACCAACTGCATGCAATGTCCAATCAGCATAGGCTCTGTCCTATGTGGGAGGGGCATTCCACACACACACACAGGGGCTCATCCACTAAATTCACTTCTCTGCACCAATATCCACTACACAAGTCACTGGGGCTCATTTACTAAAAGAGGGCACAATCTACACACAGCAATTGGCAAAAGAACATTACTGTTTACTTATTGGTGATTGGAAAAGGCAATATTCCAAACACAATTCATTGGGGCTGATTTACTAAACAAGGGCAGAATCTGTACACAATAAATCACAACAATATTCATTTGGCTTATCCAATCCTGTGCAGATGACGATTTTTTTTCCCCCACAAGATTAAATAACTGAAGTAAATATTTGCACATTATTTTAAATTGTATTATTATTTATTATAATATAGTACATTATTATTATTATTTTATATTCTTATTCTTATTATTATTATTATTATTATTATTATTATTATTATTATTATTATTAAGTATTCTTCTTATTATTAATAGTAGTAGAAAAAGCAGTAGTAGTATTATATTTATTATTGTTTTATTACTATTATTTTATAATATTATTATTATTAGTTTATATTATTATTGGTAGTAGTAGTACATGCAGTAGTAGTATTATATTTATTATTATTTTGTTACTATTATTTTATAATATTATTATTATTATTAGTTTATATTAGTAGTAGTAGTAAATGCAGTAGTAGTATTATATTTATTATTATTTTATTACTATTATTTTATATTATTATTATTATTATTCGTTAATATTAGTAGTAGTAGTAGTAGTAGTAGTAGTAGTAGTAAATGCAGTAGTAGTATTATATTTATTATTATTTTATTACTATTTTTTATAATATTATTATTAGTTTTATTAGTAGTAGTAGTAGTATATTTATCATTTTCTTTTACTATTATTTTATAGTATTATTATTATTAGTTTATATTATTATTAGTAGTAGTAGTAAATTCAGTAGTGGTATTATATTTATTGTTATTTTTTTACTATTATTTTATAATATTATTATTATTAGTTTATATTAGTAGTCGTAGTAAATGCAGTAGTAGTGTTATATTTATTATTATTTTATTAATATTATTTTATAATATTATTATTATTAGTTTATATTATTATTAGTAGTAAATACAGTAGTAGTAGTATTATATTTATTCTTATTTTATTACTATTATTTTATAATATTATTATTATTAGTTTATATTAGTAGTAGTAGTAGTAGTAGTAGTAGTAGTAGTAGTAGTAAATGCAATAGAAGTATTATATTTATTATTATTTTATTACTATTATTTTATAATATTATTATTAGTTAATATTAGTAGTAGTAGTAAATGCAGTATTAGTATTATATTTATTATAATTTTATTAATATTACTATTACTATGATTATTATAATTATTGTTATTTTTTTTTAAGTATTCTTATTATTAGTAGTAGTAGTAAAAGCAGTACTAGTATTATATTATTATTTTGTTAATATTACTATTATTATTGTTATTATTTTATATTTTTTCTTTTTTTTTCTTTTTTAAATTTTTTTATTTTTTTTTTACTATTATTTTATTTTACTATTGCATGGATATTCTGAACTATTTTAGCAATCCAGCCCCATGCACACTGAGCTTAAAAATTGCTACTGCAT
>CM053026.1:377310165-377357665 GCA_028564925.1 Lithobates sylvaticus | reverse complement strand
AACAATATGGACACATATATATTATCACAAAGCTCGATATATATATATATATATATATATATATATATATATATATATATGTATTTATATATATATATATACATATACATATATATATACATATATATATATATATATATATATATATATATATATATATATATATATATATATATGTGTATTTTTACAAAGCACACCATGTGCACATAAATATTATTACAAAGCTCAATCTATACACATATATATATATATATGTGTGTATTATTACAAAGTATACTATGTGCACATAAATATTATTACAAAGCTCAATCTATACACATATATATGTGTATTATTACAAAACAAACTATGGACACATATATATTATTACAAAGCTCAATATACACACACACACACACATATATATATATATATATATATATATATATATATATATATATATATATGTATTATTACTACAAAGCACACTATGTACACATATACATAAAAATATACACTCAATATAACAAATATATATGTATATTATTACAAATGTGCACATTACACATACACATTGTTACAAAGCTCAATACACACTATTATTATTATTTTTTAAAAAAATCAATATATACATATTTATACTATTACAAAGCTCAATACATGCACACACAAACCATATATATGTATATTAATTATTATTATTATTATTATTATTATTATTATTATTATTATTATTATTATTATTACAAAGCTCAATATATACACAATTAATAATGCAAAAAAAAAATTAGAACAAAGACTCTTCAAAGACTTCTGCACTTTATAAGCGAATATTGAGTGCAACTTAAATGCCTTGTGTATTTAAAATATAATTTACAGTCATTGAAATGCACTTATAATAAAATTGGTAATTATTTGCAAAACTTTTAGTGATTATATAAACCTTTGTTAGATTACAGCACCCAGAAATTAAAGCAAATACATTATTTGAACCTGATTGACACAAACACAAATTCTCTGGCTTAGGGTATAAATGACCTTATAGTAAATCATTAGTTGAAGGTGGATAATGTGAAAGATTTTAATTGTTTATTAGCAAATAGTCTCTGAAAATATGCAGTACATTACAGTGGATGTTCCTGTGTTTCATTTAATATAAGTTTGTTAAACCAGCAGGGCCAAAATTCAAGTAAAACAACGAATCAAGATTAGGGAATTTATTTTAATTTCTTATTGCCTTATAGGGTTAAACATGTATTTATTGATTTAATGAACCTTTAGTAAATAATACTTTTAGTGTTAGCTGTCTGTTAGAAAACAGCTAGCTACTGCAATAATTTCAGGGTGTTGGATTTTTTTGAATATTACAGGAGCAGGTAAAATGTGAAAAATGAGCCACGCCGTAGTATAAAGTGTAAAATGTGTGCGCTCACATGAAAGTTTTTTAAGACTGAGAAATAAAGTTAGGATAAAGAAATGCCATTGGCTTTTTCCTACGCTTCCATGCTTGCAAGTCTCATTTATTATTTTGTATGAGTAAACTGCTAACATTTCCGTGGCTACTTTGATTTTATTGTGTATGTGTTTGGGGTTTGTGGTTTCATATTGGTTGCAATGAGCTTTTTTCTTTTTCTTTTTTGAAGCCCAAGGCTATACATCTTGCCACCAGACTATTCATTGTCACATGCAGTTATAAAAGCAGGCATTAGGGGGAGTTCATTCCAAGCTGTTTCTGAAGGTAAAGGTAAGCAGGTCACAAAGAAATTCCAGGCCTCTCACTTTGCTATTGTTAGGCAATGACAAGGTAAAGATTACATTTTATTTCTCTATATGAGCTATATAGGTCAAATATAGAGCTAGAGCTTTGTTCATTTATTGTAAAAAAAAGTGTCAGTACTAAAATGTCCTCAATTATATATTAAGTTTTGTTGGCAGCAGTGAATTTTAACAACTTAAACTGAATACTTTCTCCTACATCAGTTAGTAAAAATGTGTTAGAGGACCATGGTAAGATTCTGCTAAAGTCAGCAGGCACAGTTGTCAAACATGTGCGGGTGTCAACCACACTTCCTTTAGGACACTAATATAGCCCTTGATCTCTGCTCTATAAATCCAAGAGTAAACCTCAGCAGAACCTTGTACAACTTGTTTAGCCAATGTTCTAATGTTCACCAGAGCTAGGACAGTTGCACAGGGTGCCTAAAGAACACACATGCATGCAACTCACAGCATTCATATGAGCAATTCCATGTACCCAAGGGCATGGAGAAACCATAAAGCAGTCATAAAATGTATTCATGTTCCCCTGTCATACAGGTCCTAAGGGTAGCTTTCTTATATCACAACAAGCTTTTTGAAAGATCTGACATTCTTACAAACATGTAATATATTGAAATACATTGCTTTATATAGGTGCAATAGTACGGATATTTCAGGTAGATTTTTGAATCAATAACAAACAATCCAAGCTCTACATACCATGAAGTAGTGACGCTTAGTCTTTGCATGAATATGTTAATCACTGAAGTGTCCACATGTTAAACAACATCAAACAACATCCACAACATAAAGAAAAACCCAAGATACAATATTAATAAAGCCATTGTCCTGCTCTCTTTGCTTCCTAAAAGTGGAGGTCAAGTTAATTTAATGGGGTTGATTTAGTAAAACTGGTGCACACAGAATCTAGTGCAGCTGTGCATAGTAGCCAATCAGCTTCTAACTTCAGCTTGTTCAAATAAGCTCTAACAATAAAACCTGGAAGCTGATTGGTTACTATGCATAGCTGCCACCAGATTCAGTGTGCTCCAACTTTCCAACTTTAGTAAAATGACCCCCAATGTGTTAGTTCTGGTGTTTAGGGGCAAGATATTGAAAAATCTCATAAGGCTGTTATGCTATAACAGGTCTCAGTAGAGGTGTTGTTTAGTGGGGGAAGAGTGTAAATGCTGCAAGGTTAGGTGGCTATTGAAACAAGGTCAGAATAGCTGGTATATGAGATGGGAGTCTCTATAATATTTTATTTCACTTCTGGAAGGCAGTATTGCCAAATATGCACCAAAAATGTTGTCAGGATAGCCTCATCTAAAGATAGTTGCCAGCCATGGTATATTATGAAGTTCTCATCTTATGTTGTCTCATCTGTATAGCGTGTCCTGTCTGCTCCACATATCCACCTCAGGCTTAAACCCTTCCATGGATATCTGATTGCAGTCAGCCATACAGGCACATTCAATCCTTTTTCCATAAACATGCATATTGGATCAACCATTAACTCATCTTTATGTGTGTGGAGCAGGAAGGGGACACAGTGGAAAGCAAGAACAGTCAGACAGGGGATGTATGAAGAGGTCAGGGATCGCTCTTAAGCCCCATACACACGGTCGGACTTTTTCATCAATTTGGTCCGATCGGACAAGGTTGTTGAAAAATCAGACCGTGTGTATGCACCATCGGACAGTGTTCGTCGGTTTGTCCGTCGGACAAAGTCTTATCTCCTGCTGGAAAGATTTCCCATCAACCCGGTCCGATCACACCAAATCCGAGCGTGTGTACGCTTGTCCGACGGACAAAGTGCTACGCATGCTCAGAAGAAATTCTGTGACGGAAGCGCTCGGTCAGGTAAAACTACCTTTCCTAATCGACACAGCACATTCGTCACGCTGCAATGTTAAAATGTCTTTAATGCAGCGCATTCTCTTTTTCTTTAAAATGCAACAAGAATGACATCTTTTAGCTGCTCCTATTCACCCGCACTTCTCACAAACTTACTTCTTTATTACTTTGCACCATTTATACACTACATGTTTATTTTTACTCAGATCGTAATACAATCTTTCTTATTTTTTTAACCAGATTTTTATTTTTTGGGGGAATACATATTTGAAGGATGTTTTTTTTTTTTTGGAGGGGGTTTGTATGTCTCAACTTAGCAAAACCACATTATTAACATTTGTATTTCTTGCTTACATTTACTAGGAGTTTGTTGGTTGTTGGTGCCCCTTGTTAATTCTAGGATTAGTGAAATGTACCTGCCTACTCAAAGAAAAACTGTCATTGTAGAAAAGTAAAACACAATAGTCAATGATTATTTCAAAGCAAAAAAACCTTTATTTAGGTCTCAGCAACAGACCAAAGAGGAACGCAGCCATGGTGAAACTTGGGGAATTTGCAAAGCCTTGGACACCCATGGCAACCATCATTTTACAGACTTAAACAATTGGGGGCATGAAGACTACCTATCTAAATAATAAGGGAGCGCAATCTGGTCCTGAAGTCCAAAACATCCGGAACTGCAGCAGATGCCATCTAGGTCCCCAGGCTCTGGTACTACGAGAGGCTCCATCTTCTCTCAGACCAGACTGAGTCCAGGTTGTCACTCTCTTGTCTTCCTTGTACGCTTCCTTCCACGCCGTGGTGCTGGTGCTGGTGGGGTGGCAGAAGGAGGAGGAGGAGGCGGAGCAAGGTCACTCTCGCAAACATGTGTGAGGGGAGTCATCTCCCCAGCCATCCCCTCATTTAGGATTTTGAGGATGACCTCCTCACACATGCTGCGTTGCCCCGCCTCCATACCCGTAAATTTACTTGTAACCAAGGAGGCAAAGGCCTCCTCGTAGGTGGGTGTGGCATAGAGGGAGGCTGAGGCATCTTTTATCAGCTGGAGCGCTGACTCTCCCACCTCCCCCATGTTTTTCGCCCTTCTGTAGGGAAGGCGGAGGGGAGAGACTTGGGAGACAGTCAGGCTCCTACGCCTACCCCCCTCTTGGCTGCCACTACCCCCTGCCTCCTCCTGACTGCCACCTTCCACAGCCACCTCCTGGCTGAGGTCTTCCTGTGTCTGAAAAAGGGACATAGTTTCAGTTATTTGTTCATCAAACACACACAATTCTCATCTAGTGACTGTTGCAAAATGTTTTCAAATACAAAACCATACAATTCTCAGCCCTGCAGTTTAGATTCTTCCCAAAAATGTCTCCCACACCACTGTCTGTTGATATGTCAATCACGTTAGGAAATAAGCAATTGGGGATCCTGAATTAACTGAACATCATTCATTATTCAACAAACTGGTTCCAAAACTACTATACCTGGAACAAGCTGGGCACCTGCACATATTCCTGACTGGAAGGCCCAGGTTGGTCCTCGGAAGCCTCATCAGGGGTGGCGTGCGTGGAAGGACGCGTGCAAGGAAGAGTCGAGAGTGACTTCCTGACAGTAGCCTGGTCTTTGAGAAAGTGGAGCCTGTCATAGTACCAGAGCGTGGGGACATGGACATCAGCTGCTGCAGCTCCAGATGCTTGTGACTTCAGGACCTTATTGCGCTCCCGGAAATAGGTAGTCTTCATGTTGTTTATCTTCACTTTTAAGTTTGCGACGGTTGCCATGGGCAGGGTAGGCTTTACAAATGCCACCAGTTTCAGCAGGGCTGCGTACCTCTTTGGTCTGTTGCTATAATCCCTGTGTTTTGCCTGCCATAAGAGGGGGAATTGCCGGTATTTATCAATGAAGTGTGGGAGAAAGCTCACGTTGTAGAACGCCTCCATCACCTCTGCAAGACACAACGCCACACAAAACAATATAAATAATGTCAGCCTAAACACTCCTAATCTTCTCCATAAAGAAGCCTCAAGTTCTAATCAGTCTAGGCTAGTTATGTACCAACGTCAAATTGTACCTTCGTTTGTAGCGATCGTCTCGTGCGTGAGCTTTCTCTCCCCTCGTCTCCCAGATCGTGGCTACGACACAGGCGTGTGACGTTTTATATACAGTGCGCATGCGTCAAACTCCGCCCGCCCCCTGACGATCTTTCTCGTCTATTCCCCACCCCTTCTCTTTACGGCGCAGTGGGGAGAGCACATGGCGGGGACACAGCAGGTGCGCCCCAAATATCCCCCCAACGAGGAGGAGGACGAGGAAAGGCCGGAGGCAGAAACGTCCCGATCCCGGAGCCTGAAATTCAAGGCCTCCAATATGTCATTTGGAGAAATGTTGGAGATGGTGGACATATTAAAGAGGAGCGACTATGATGGGAAGTATGGGCCTTACCTCAACCCCAATGTCCGCAAGGCCAAGATCATGTCTAAAGTTGTGAGGAGGCTGTACAATCATTTTGGGGTACAACGATCCAAGGAGCAACTGAGGAAACGCTGGTCAGACCTGAAACTGAGGGAGGCCGATCAGTACAGAAAGATCAAGAGAATTCTTCAAAAAAGTAAGTAGTTGTGTTTTGTGTTTGATTTCTTGCTTGCATACTGCTCCATGTGGTTTGATTTTTACAAAGTTGTACATTCCAAAATGGCCACTTTCATGTTCGTCTGTGCATTCGATCGTACTCAGCCTCGATCTTTCTGCCACTGTCATGGTCGTGTGTGTGTCCATTCGATCGTACGCAACCTCGATCGTGCGGCCACTTATAATACGATGTTTGGTGTTTTTTTGGGGGAAAGGAAGTTTGTTCTCCCTAGAAATGTCATCCAGAATGTAAAGGCAATTTATTCAATGTAAAGGAGAGGTCACCCAGTAGGTGTTTACCCATCTGGACTCGAGAGCACTAGTGCTGGGACACCCAAACCCCCTTTTTATTAGCCTTTTCCACACATGTGCTCCAGTGGATACTAGAGGGGGGTCTCCATCACACAAACTTCTACCAAAAAGCTAGTCAGTTTAGCACCTTTACAAAGTGACTACATTCATGTAGTTGACATTTGTAACTGGCCAAACTAAAATAGTGTCCGTCACTTTCAAGCAATGTTTGTCATTTCCTATTTCTGCCCTCAATAGTTTGTGTTGCTAAATCTTCCTTTTGGACATTCTCATAGGGGAGCGAAAACTTGGGCCGTCTGAGGAAACCCCCAAACCAACACCTCCCAAAAAAGGGGAAAGAGCAGAAGCAGAGGAGGAGGAGGAGGAAGGAGAGATCATCGAACTTGGAGAAATTGTCACCACAACAGGTGAGTGTGGGAGAACACAGCTACTGGTAAGCTAATCCATGTATGGCTGCCTCATTTCCAACACCCCATTTTTTTTGTTTGTGGTTTTTAGGTGACGTGGATGTTGTGGAAGAAAAATCGCACTTTACCACAGAGAGTGCCCACGTACTCATCGGAGAGATAATGGTCTGCAATCGAGATCTAGATTACATAAAGCAAAACATCAATGATGTTCAACAAAAATTGAAGAACATCATTGATGTTTTAGGCAAAATATGAAAAAGCACCAAGTAATTTACACACATTTGTGCCAGCTTCTGAACACATTTGCAACTTAAAAACTGTGTGAAATTTGGAACATGCACACATTGTGTCCACATGTGCTAGCTCCCATCATGGTGGATGAATGGCAACGTTTTTTTGGGGGTGCAAACACTTTACGAACTACGAAAGTGGTTGTGGTGAAGGGGTTGCACCCCCAAAAAACGTCCATTCATCCCATGATGGAAAATGGCACTTTTGAAGCTTCTAGGCATGTGTTTTACCATCTAATGACCATTTTCAGAACCAAATTGTGTGCATGTTCCAAATTTCCACTTTTCGGGGGTGCCCCCCCCATGTGATGAAGGCAAGATCAAACACACTTTGAACATATAGTCATGTCTGATCTTGTCTTCACTTTACAAAGTTGAACTTTCCTACTTCATAGGTTCTGCTTAGCTCCATGCCTGGTTTTACAAATTGCGTAATCTTTGTAAATAATGTTGTAAATAACCAAGATGTTGTCAGTTTTGGCGTGAAGATTGTAAACGCACTTGTGAATGTTTTCGAAGTAAACTTTTTTACTTTTCAAAATGTGTGGCTTCCTTATTTAACTAAAACAATGCATTATGTATGTAAAATGTAAAGGATATGGGGGGCAATGGGTGTTATTTACTAAAGGCAAATCCACTTTGCACTGCAATTTCCTTTCCCAGGGAACTTTTTCAATGCACTTGTAGAGCATAGCGGATTTGACTTATGTAAATGACACCCACAGTGCTTTGTACGAAAACACGGAGCACAGCATTTTGGAGAATACACACATGTCACACCTGGTGCTGAAAAGGAGTATTTTGGGTGTCAGTTATGCAGGACAAACCTTCTCTAGACCAAAGATTAGGTAGCAAACACACATGAGAATAATCTTTTTGGGAAGAAGAGACTGTTACCTCCTTTTGCCCAGAAAGTGCATTACCACTGTCGAAGGCAAAGGGAAAAAATGTCAAAGTAAAATAAGCTAAAAAGAAGACTGAAATGACAAGAAATCAGAGGTTGGTTAAAATATCAGATTTATTAAAAAATGCCTCTCACACATCGTCAGGCAGAGCAATGGCCCCCCTACCCACAAAGTATTCCATATATTGGTCCCGGACCACGCGGGCATTGAGAGGGGGCAAGCCTGGACGTGCCACTCGAAGGGCTGTGAGGTCCGCATTTGGAGGGCCCTCCACATCTGGGCCAACGGGCACCACATAGTTCCTGTTATGTCTTTTGAGGAAGTTGTGCAATATGCAACAGGCAAGAACTATGTGGTTCAGTTTGTATTCCGCCAAGTTAAATGCCGTCAGGAACAGGCGGAAGCGGCTGGCCAGGATGCCAAAAGCGTTCTCCACCACTCTTCTGGCTCTGGACAGCCTGTAGTTGAAGACCCTCTGGTCCGGGGTGAGGGTCCTCATCGGGAACGGCCTCATCACATGGGGAGTCAGCGCAAACGCTTCATCTGCGACAAAGACGAAGGGGAGTCCTTCGGCATTCTCCTCTGGAGGTGGCAAGCACAGACTGCCACTTTGGAGACGCCAGTAGAACTCCGTGTGCGTAATGGCCCCACCATCCGATATCCGGCCGTTCATCCCCACGTCCACATACATAAACTCGTATGTTGCCGACACCACCGCCAACATCACTACACTATTAAACCCTTTATAATTATAATAGTAGGACCCCGAGTTGGGCGGTGGGACGATGCGGACGTGTTTCCCATCAATTGCCCCTCCGCAGTTAGGAAAGTCCCAACGGCTGGCAAAGTGGGAGGCCACAGTCTGCCATTCCTGTGGCGTGGAAGGGAACTGTGGAGTGAAACAAGAAAAAAAAAATGAGTCACTTTGCACCTAAACATTGCAAGCAGATTAGACAATCAACATCTTGGAACAAGAGCATTGTATAAAATTGGAGGCTGGAAAGTATTTACACAGAAAAGTAGAGGCTCCCCTTCACAGATTACTCACCCCCCCATCAATCCCCCCACTTCTGATGGGACATTGGCAATAACTATGGTTTTGGGGGGGGGGGTGGTGGACAGGTAACCCTCTGCACTTCATTGATTGGCAAATGGCTCAATAATGTGGCCTAGTTTGGCCAGACCCTCTGTACTTAACACTATTGGCAGGCCACAGGAAAGATCAAATAACATTTCCCCCCCCCCCCAAAAAAGGCAGGCACAGTGTGACATTATTAAATTACCAAGCAAGCTAATAGGAGGGAAAGAAGACAAAAAATTAGGAAATGGAATGTATGGAGGCAGCCCCTTGCACTACATGCTTTGCTGAATTCATCCCTAAAGATGCGCACTATAAAGAGGTAGGTATATAGTGTGTATTGACCTTGGGAAAGCCAGCAGATAAAGGATTGGTACCATCTGACAGAGCAGTTGGGGGAGGGGGTTCCTAATGAGTTTGCCCCCCCCCCCCACCAAAAGAACAAAAAAAGGGGGCTCTACATGAAGTAAACCACACAGCAAACATTTGTGCATATTTTAGGGGGTGTTTTGGGGCAAACAATACTATGCAGCAGACAAAAGACATTGCTTAAGTGAGTAGGCCATAGGTGTCTATTGGGGCAGAAGAGCATGCTGGTGAGGTAAGTGAAGGGAAAAAATGCATGAAGGAGAAAAGGGGCACAGCATATTAGAACATATTGCAATCATGGTAATTAGGGAAGGAGGTCAAAAATACAAGTCATTAGCAAACAGAGCATACATAGAAGGGAATAGTAAAGTAGAAATGTTACCTTAATATAGTCCTCCTGCAGGACCTGAATGATGGCAGAACAGGTCTCTGGAATAATGATTCCCAGGGCCTGGGGAGAGATACCTGAAGAGAACTTCAAATCCTGAAGACTTCTCCCTGTCGCCAAGTACCTCAACGTGGCAACAAGCCTCTGCTCCGGAGTAATGGCTTGTCTCATGCAGGTATCCTGCCGGCTGATAAAGGGGGTCAGCAAAGCCAAAAGACGGTGAAAATCGGGGTCCGTCATCCTGAGAAAGTTCCTGAAATCATCAGGATTATTCTCCCGGATCTCACGAAGCAAAGGCATGTGCGAGAACTGGTCACGCTGAAGCAACCAATTCTTGGTCCACATACTCCTCATCACTCTGTTCATGGACGGGTCTTGGGTCAAAGCTAAAAGCCCGACACCAATTCCGCGTACAGCACGAACTCGGCGACGAGTACGCACGGGAAACATCGCTCAGAAGGTCACAAAAGGTCGGCTGGTCAGAACGGACAAACAGAAAGCACCGATAAACAGCAAGGCCTGAAAGAACGAAGTGAATACCAGCAACGAGCAGACAATAAGCAGTGCAAATCAAAGCGTCCTATATCAAGATATAGGCCGCAATGACCAACAAATGCGAACTGACTACACGCACTAATAAACAGATACGCACGACAAGCACAAACTGAAGAGCAGTAACGATCTGAGTCAGAAAACTGAGAAGCGCGAATCTTAAGTCACCAAACTTCCACTAACTCTCGATAAACACGGGATCAGCAGAAGGAGCCCAACGGGTGCCTGACGTGGTGCTGAACTTCCCTTTTGTAATCTCGTGGACGACGACTTACGTCACGACGTTCTTCCGGACCGGATATTCCGACAACGTAGTCCGACCGTGTGTACGCAACGCCAACATCGGACAAAGTACGTCGGACAAAGTCCGACCGACCTGGTCCGCGGATTGTCCGAGCGTGTGTATGGGGCTTTAGGCTTACAATCATAACAGCATAACCGGTAGGATCAACTAACTATCATGCTTTGTCTTTGGCATCATTAGTTTTCCTTGTACAAATAAGTAATTCCTTCTCATTTTTAAATAACATCTTTCCTGCAAACATTTTCCATAAGGTTACTTGTGTTTTCACCTTCATGTGTATAATTTGCTGTTAGCTGGAAAGCTTCCTCTGGACTTCCATGACCGGCTTGACACAGCTACACAATGCAACCTTTCTCTGGCACTTTTACTATGGAGCACTACTATTAGCATTAATATTTGGACTAGCTACACATTCATGTTTAAGTGATTAGAGAAAGAATAGTCATTGGTATATGGCACCACTAGTTATACCAGGGGGGCCCAGTGACAGGTTATCCAGCCATCCAGACTGAATGTTTCCTCAGATAGTGGGCTGGTTGGCAAAAGGGGGGATTTTTTACAGACATGTGATGATCACCCTTTACAGCTTTAGACTAAGAGTAAAAAGCTGATACGGCATAAAAAACATACATGCCCATGTAACTGAAATTTGCCAAGCTTAGTATAATTGAATCATTGCCAGCACAAGGTATATGTTTTAACTATCTTTCACAATAACAGAAAGTAGTTCCTAAAACTAAATTGTATGCATGTTGTAGAATTGCAGTAGTTTTCACTAGCCATGATATCAATTACTAAGGGACAATACTCTTAAGGACAGATGCCACTGTAGGCTTAGTTCATTACATTCATGGCATGCCACCTAGAATTTGTATATGAACCCTAGTATGAACATTTCATATAATGTATGTATTTTGGAGGGGACAGTAAAATTGGGTCACACGGAGTCAATTCACTAACTTTTATGAATTATTTTAAAGCATACATAGTTAAGAGATTTTCCATGTTTACTACATGTACGGTGTTGTGTAAGGGTAACAGAGGCAATTACCTCTGAAAGAGATAACAGCACTGTTCCTAACATTGCTGTCAACAATTTTCACTGTCGAAGGCCAGTGCCATCTTTGTTTGGGCAACATCCAGGGTCAACATCTACTTCCTAGGCTAAGATACTGGCCTATAGATGGAAATCCCCATGGCTGTACAGTGCAATAGTCTTCATTTTCTTGACTCTGTGTACACATGTTAAAAAGAGATCAGTCCCTTTTTGTTTCCTCTCACGGCCAGAAAGTTACAAAGCTACAATAGTCCCACTAATGACATTATTCTCCCATTGATCCTATTTCTTAAACCTAGGCATAATCATATGATTAGAGCTGAAGGACTGCTTTTTCATGTTAATTATCATTTTATTTTACCAACACCATTGATGTACACTGTGATATGTCATGCAGATTGGTAAAGTTACTAATAGGTCCTCTATGACTGTAGTCATACATTTATCTCACAGCAATTTTCTATTAAATATTCAATTCACTTACAAAAATATCACATAGGTGTGTGTTTATTATTTTTTTCATATTCAATTTATTTAACCCATAAAACACTATATTTCACATAACACAATATTTTAGCTCAAAAAGCATTATCTCATTCCATTAAGCATCATTTTAACTGTATATCAGGGTGTGAAACCTCATGCTATTATTGTTGTGACTGTGGTTGAAGTTTACATTCAAAATACAGCACAAATCGATAATATAACCTTTATGCAGCAAAGTCAAGTGATCCATGTGATACAAGTGAATTGAAATCATTATTTTTTATCAAAAAAATTAACACATGGTAATGAAAATATGACATGCAATATACCCCACTGTGGGGCTGTAATAAACACACTTTTTTTTTACACCTGTTTGCAGTTTATATACAGAGCAGAATAAGATGCTGTCATTTTTTATTTTATTATAGCATCCACAAATGAGTTTGGCAGCCTACAACTCAGAACTCATGCACAACAGTGCACAGAAATGTAATGTTTTTTTCCTTGCACATGAGTGGATTGTCCTCATCTTACTCATTAGGTTAAAAGAGCAAACATTTTGCAAACTGAGCAATCTCTGCCTCTTTAGTAAACCAGAATCAATGAGTTATACAAAGTAAACTGCAGGCAGATAGGGGTTGAATAACTAAAACTGGAGCGTGCAGAATCTGGCGCAGCTGTGCATGGTAGCCAATCAGCTTCTAACGTCAGCTTGTTCAATTAAGCTTTGACCAAAAAACTAGAGCTGATTGGTTTCTATGCAGAGCTGCATCAGAATTTGCGCATTTCAGTTTTAGTAAATCAACCCCATACCGAAACTCAAGATTTCAGTATTACTTCACAAGTGTGCTAACCACCTAGTCACAATACTGCCAGAGGCTAAACCCAACACTGAGGGGCCATTTCCCCTGTTACATTTACATACAGGCATACCCCACATTTAAGTACACAATGGGGTTTATTTACTAAAGCTGGAAAGTGCAAAATCAGGCTCACTACTGCATAGAAACCAATGAGCTTCCAGGTTTTATTACCAAAGCTTAATTGAACGAGCTGTGGGTTAGAAGCTCATTGGTTTATATGCAGAAGTTAGCCTGATTTTGCACTTTCCAGCTTTAGTAAATAAACCCCATTGTGTACTTAAAAGTGGGGTATGCCTGTACATTTTAAATCTAGTCTGCATGCATTTTTCATGATGTTTTTGTTTGTTTTTTTAATCCGCGGTGGTGCAAAAACCTACAACGAAAAAACCCTTAAGTGTACAAAAGACCGTGCATGTGAACACACACAAAAAGTGCTTTTGTCCACCCCACCAAAGGGGTAGGACTCATATCCTGACCCCTGTGGCGCAAGGCTCCTGACGGGGACATAGGTTTATGTGGTCTGCCTAGCCAGAAGGCTTGGCAGACCCCGTTCTCGTTGGACAGCCAAAGCCACCCTTGAATACTAGGTCAGGGGAGCTCTCCCAAAGAGAGACCCCCCAGAGGCAGGGGAGGAAGGAACCTGAGGGCCACACATCCTCTCCCTAGATGTCAGGGTAAGCCTGAGGACTCACACGCTCCATCCTGTGAAAAAAAAACCACAAAAGTGATAGGGTGACAAACGTCAGAGAAAATAAAGAAAAATAATAAAGGGGCCGTGCCAAATTGTGCACTGGCCGGGTCCTGAGGCCTGGTAACAAAAATTGCCCCAGACTTAAGCCAGAAGGCCCAGCCCTGAATGTGCAGTGCAGAAAAAGTGTTTGGTATTGTGACCGCGTGTTCTTTTCACGCAGTGGGTTCCCACACCCATAGTGTTACTAAAAGTGTTACTAAAAGCACCTTTGGGGTGACCACTCCCAGAGGGCACAAACACAGCAGACTCTCTGCCTTCCCGGCCCATGGCCAGACAAGGTAGGCTGGTTGAACCAGGAGGTACTGGACCCTTCCAGCTTTCCCGGGGAGAATTTACTCCTGGCCCCGTTTGGGTGCTCCGGTTTCAATTCCTGCTGGTACTAAGCTTCCAGGTCCCCATCAGTCTAGCACAGGGATTTGCAATTAGCAGACCTCCAGCTGTTTCAGAACTACAAGTCCCATGAGGCATAGAAAGACCCTGACAGCCACAAGCATGACACCCAGAGGCAGAGGCATGATAGTTTTGCAACAGCTGGAGGTCCACATATCCCTGGTCTAGCAGGTTTGCATAATCACCACTCCAACCGAACCCTGTATGGGTCAGAATGATAACACAGCACCCCCACTAGAACACTGATAAGAATAGATACTACACTTGATCTTAGCCAAAAGGCAGAGAATCACATTTTTCATGATGTACTGTGTTTGCTGTTTTTATAATGTTTGGGTTTCTTCAAAAACACAACCAAAACACAAAGGTGTAAATGGACTCTGACCCTCAGAAGCCAATAGTGACTCTCAAGCCAGTCAGCCCCTCTGAAAGTTACTAGAATTGCTTGGTGGCCATTCCAGGCCTACTTATCTTAATGGTTTGAAGTTAATTTCTTGAACGTAGTGAGCATCAGAGTCTCAGGCTTAAATGATATCCTTACTTGCAGAGAAATACAGATTTTTTTTTTCAAAACATGTCACTGTCTAATTTGAATATGAATTGTCTAATATGTTTCTCACTACCACAAAATGACATTTTGAATTAACTCTGTCCTCCTAGCTCTTTTCTGCAGCTCATTTTACTAACAGATAAGATGTTCACAGTTTGGCCATCTTAATTTGCATCTGCAGCTTAATAAATAGCTCTCTCAGAGCACAACCGACTAGTGTTTGTATTGGAGTATAACAAGCTAAGACCACAAAAATTGTCTTCAGTAAGAACCGTTCATTGCAAAATACAACACAAATGTAATGCCCAGGTTTTTAGGAACTGGAGGAAGGAAATTGTTCCACATAGCAACCATTCAAATGTCCTATTAAATGATCCACATCCCTTTGTGACATACAGAACGAGATACTATTATGTAGCTATTTTTGCAGTGCAGTTTCCATGGCACAATTCTTTGTGACCACACAGTATATTAAACCTTGCACAATTTATATAAATATTTAAGACCTGCAACTGACGCATTATTTTTGTTCATTTGTTTAACTTTTGCATACTTACATAGAAGTCAGTTCATTGAGATAATGAAATAAGGATTTCCACTAACCTAAATCTCTGCTACCCTTGGTTGAGCTGGGCTGCATTTACATTATGTGAGTACCAATGTGAGTTGTACACATGTAAAATGGTGAACAATACAGACTTCAAACAAAAAAGAGCAGGAATACGTAACATAGGTGTAGAAAGAGGGCCTAAAGAAAGATCTTAAAATGATGATTAAATGTAAGCCTAATCACTACAATCTACTAAGCTATAGGATTTAACATGTTAATGTTATTTCTAAACTCATCTTCTGTATTTTTAAATCTGCAGTTTTTTATCAAACTAATGAATGGTGATTCTGATATGGAGGACCATTTGCAAGCACTTTCTGTAATAGGGTAAAAGTGCTAGTATCTGTCTGCCAATTATGCTCTAATAATGTTACACGCTCTTCCAATGGGGACTACAACTGGCCATGGGGATACTCATTGCATAGGCATATTACAATTCTATCATCATCAAGAAACCGGTGCAGAGAAATGCCATGCAGCCATGAATGTAGACAGGAAGGGGCTGCAGAGATCAGTAGTACTGGTTTGCAACAAAAGATGAAAAAGAGAAAACTGTATTTTATTAAAAAATAGTAATCGCTTAAAATGCTTGTAGATTTAGCAAACTATTATTCAGTTGAGATTTGCAAGTATTTTAAATTGTTAAAGGTGGCAGACCACTGGATCCAGTACATTTTGTTACTTAAAGTATAAAGCTGGCCATAGATGGTTTGAGTCTTGGGCAGTTCAGCAGGGACTAGCCAAGATTTAATCTATGTATGGGCAGGCTAATTGTACCGAAGTCGATCTATCAATTGGCTTGGGCGCTACCAGTATGTAGGATTGTTTTCCATGCGATCATTGCTAGCAGCTATAGCCGCTAGCAATAATCACTGTGTTCTCCCAGCAGAGACGGCTCTCAATGTCCCCCCCCATTGGGAGAATACAATAGCTCCACGGGAGGGATACCCCCATCAACACTGACTGTGTTGCTAGGAGAATCTAGCAATTTTCTTCCTTGCAACCCATAGTTGAAGGAAAGAAAATCACATCATATATGACCTGCCTAACTAAAGGCAACCTTTTTTTCTTTTAGTTTTTTAAAAGTGTAGAGGGATTAGAACACATGTCAAGTTTTATTGCTGTCTGTGCCCCTGTTAGGGAGATTCACCATTTCTATTCATCCCAAATTTGGTTTGACACCAGAACAGTAATAGATGGGAAATCTTCCAATAGAGACACTAGTTCTGGTGACCCTGGTGACACCTCAGGATTCCTCTCACTTCTTGTTTTGGCCATCCAAAGGGAAATCTCCCCAATGGGACACAGATGGCAAAAAAAACAACAACCCCAAAGTTTCTTAGGCAAAGTCAATTGCATTTTAACTATCATGTTGATTGGAAAGTAGTATAGGAACTACCAGAGTGAGAAAGCAGTAGGGATTGGAGGGGTGGATAAAAAAAAGTCTTGCTGCACCATGCATAATAGATTGTATTGGTAAGAGTGTTATTAGTATAAACTAGGATAATAGTGGTGTCTGTACAACTATAACTGAAGACAACTAAAATCCACCACCAACCCTCCTGGACTACAATACAAAACATGCTCCAGGATGTCACAACAACAGCCTCATTATCTTTTCTCTTCTGCAATTCTTTTGTTGCAGCTGAGCTCATATCATTGGTTTATTCAAAGCATTTGGGTGCAAATACAGGTGAACTGCAATGAAATGACTGGTAAGCACAGATTCTTACAAACGTATGAGAAAGCAAAATCAATAGCAACAATTAGCACATTCCCTTCACTGCCCAGTACTGTCCTCTGATCAACAGCCACTCCATCCAACCAAAAATGTAAACTTAGAATTTGTTATGTGTACACAAAATGTCCAACTCTATACTGAATTAATAATTGTCTGTAGAGTTCATTTATGAAGGGCCAACACTGGTATGAGAAGTTGATTATGGCCCTTTCCTCTTCCTTAGAGGCAAAATAAATAAATGTTTTTTTTTTTTTTTTTAAATGGTGGTGATTTCAACACTCCCAGTGCCACCAAATATCTCTTGTCCACTGCTCCAAAGTCTGTGTGAAACTTATTTGACTTTTTTAGGTTTGGAGGTCAATCTCTGACTGACAGTTGTGCATGTCCATTCACCTCTCTGCTCTGAAGAGCAGCAATTCTCTTCCATGTGTGAAGTAGAAAGCTAGGCAAAGAGATAGACTTCAGCTAGGTCAACACACACACACACATTTCACTATTACATTCTAGGAAATATACACTATACACTATCAATGTACACTATCAATGTGATCACTCCTTCTGAGCAGTATGACAATGGCCTTCAAATTATTTTATAGGTAATTGGCACACTGTATACTGCTGCCATGGTTAAGTTGGACATGAGGTACAGGTCTGCTGGAAAAAGTCAAGAGACTCATGCTCACATAATACTTAGCCATCTTCTTTTTCTCTGTAGGCCTTTTATTGGTTATGGTAGCAATATGCATAACGTAAACCACATAATATACAATAGCACATCCCAATTTCAACTATCACAAGTAAAATAACTTAACATGATTGGAGACAAAGAGATGGGACCTGCATGAAAACAATGCGATCTGTAGACATGGACATCATTATTTATATAAGCCAATGGCAACAAAAATTCTAAATAAAGCTCAAAGTTTATGAAGGTCACAAACTTGGGCTTTATTTATAATTTACGCCTCCATAATGTTCCATTGTTAAGACCAATTTGGTAAATAATTATATGTTCAAGTTCCTCCTTCACTGAATACGCACAGTAGAAACTTCCCTCTTTTATATTGTTTGACACATCCAGATTGGACACATTGTGAAGAGTTTTGGTCCCTTCCCACAATAAGTGATTGCCATCTCTACAATTTTTTGCGGTGTGATTTACTAGCATTTCTTATAGAAAAGACACATGTTAACCCCTGACACAACTAACTGTCTTTTACAGTATTGCCCTTTAGGGTAGGAAGCCATGATGACCTGCAAAAGTATATGTGGCAAAATATATTTACTGAGGCAGGAATCTAAGATATAAACCTTATCTTTTCTGTTGCTGTGGTGGTTTTAATAATGAGATTCTCATTCATTTCATGAATAGAATGACCCTGGTTTGCATACCTTTCTAACACGACTTCAGCCCAACCTCAACCAGAGTTCCATTTTGGTAGGAAACAGTATGTAACTGTCTGTATTATATATTGTAAGGCTTCAACAGCCAGTATACTAGTTTTCCTGTAAAAGGTCATAATAATTTTATACATCCAGGATTGTTTTCAAATTGATTTAGCTGATGTATTTCACATATTTCAGACATATTATTGTTATATTTACGCTTAACTATATATTTGCTCATATCTATTGATATCTGTTTTATTATCTAATTATTTTGGAGACTTATATTGCTTTTCCCCATCAGTTTGAGTCACTGTAGCCTCTGTAGGCACAGGATTTTTTTTAGCATGCTAGTATTTTTCAAGACTCTTGACAGATCATCATCATTGAGAAACCTTTGTTTGTAACTGTTCATTACTCATGCACACAGTGATTATTACCAAATGCTTAAATTCTTGTCTTACTGACAGATAAAGTGTTGTATTTGCCCAGCACTGCTGGCTCATTTCACAGCATATATCTAACACAAATTTGTAATCTCAACAATGGAGGGGTGATTTGTTAAAAACATTGTCAATCCAATGAACACGTGTTGTCTTAAATCAACCAAATAGCTCAAAGGATGTTGTAATAGGAAAAGCAACCTATCTACGTAGATGCCATCCTCCATCAATAGTGGCCAGTCTACAACTACTGGGGACACTTTTAGGTTTTAGGGACTAATATGTAACCTCAGCATCATAGAGTGGCCACTAGTTTCTGAAGATAGGAACTACTCCTTAGGCATTTAGCTTCTCTCTTGATGGGTTCCTATACATAAAAGAGAAAGTAAAACCCAGAAGGTTATGGAGACAAGGAATAAAGGAGCCAAATGTCCTCTACTGGCTCTAGTACAGCCTTCTTTGAACAAATTGTAGTCACATGTCTCATTCCATCACAAATCTTGGAAATAAGGGTATTTTTCCAGATTGCAGGATAGAGGACAAAACCATGCAAATCATTCATTTACGCCCTGTGGCCAACTATACATCCAGAACCACTGCTGTATAGCCGAAATAATCATTTTAAAGCGGAGGTCCGCCCACTGCTACAAAAATTAAAAGCCAGCAGCTGCACATACTGCATAATGCAGCTGCTGGCTTTTAATATTTGGACACTTACCTGCCCTGTAATCCAGCGATGTCAGCACCACAGCTGGTGTTTCCATCAGCTGTCGGGTGTATGCCAGTAAGGGAACCCGGCAGTGAAGCCTTAAGGCTTCACGCTGGGAACCCTACTGCGCATGTGCGAGTCTCCGCTCCTCTCTCCTACTGGTCTGGCGGCCGGGGAAGGAGGAGGAGAGAGCCCGGGCGGTGACGTCAATATGCGCGGCTGAGGCTCCTGGAAGTGGAAATAGGATACCTGTATTAGACAGGTATTCTGTCCCCCCTCCCCCCGAAAGGTGCCAAATGTGGCACCGGAGGGGGGGAGGAGTACAACGTGCAGAAGTTCCACTTTTGGGTGGAACTCCGCTTTAGGAACCATTTATTCCAAAATTCTTAGTTATTTCAGACCTTATTTTGATTTTAATGATGTAGAGGGATGTGAATACGTTCTGTTCTAATGAGGAACTGTGCTATGTGCCAGTTGAGTGGGGGGCTTTTTGTTGGGTTTAGTCCCTTCTCACCAAAACCTTCTGGATTATAATTTCTTGTCAGTCTCGAAGCCCCACTTCATAGAAACCATTGTTTCCATACACTGTTGATGGAAAACAAGCCTGAAACAGCCATATGTACAGTAGTTTAAAAAAATGCCTCTATAAATTAAGCTCTATCTGTGCTCTTAAGCTAGCCATACATTACACAATTTTTTTATTCCATTTCCTTTAGATGTACCTTGAACTGTGTAGTGCAAGTGCCTGCCTGATTTCATACAAGTTGAAAGTGTTTAGGTTTGACTTCATATTATATGGTTTTGGTAAATCTAAAGGAAAATTAAACAAGAGAATTGTATAATAAATGGCCAGCCTTAGATGCGAAAAAAAAACAACAACTTATTTTTGGAATATGTGATAGAGTGAGAAATGCAAGCATGTTTTGTTGTAAGAAGGTTCTTCTTTGCTTACTTTACAATTCAATTTAAAAATATATAGGAATTCTCCCTTAACCTGGCTGTGTCACTGAGGCAAGTCGAGTTTAGCTGGTCTGTTGACATTTTAGGAAAGCTCACCTGGCCAGTAGTGCAAGCAGTTATGTCTGGTCCATATGTATATTGGGGATTGTATGCTAAATGTATTCTCCTTCAATGGATAATTTGTAATAGAGTAATGCCCTGTACACACGATCGGACATTCCGACAACAAAATCCATCAGATTTTTTCCGACGGATGTTGGCTCAAACTTGTCTTGCATACACACGATCACTCAAAGTTGCACGGAAACTCCGACCGTCAAGAACGCAGTGACGTACAACACGTACGAAGAGCCGAGAAAAATTAAGTTCAATGGCCAGTGCTGCTCTTCTGCTTGATTCCGAGCATGCGTGGCACTTTGTGTGTCGGAATTGTCTACACATGATTGGAATTTACGCAAACGGATTTTGTTGTCGGAAAATTTTAGATCCAGCTCTCAAACTTTGTGTGTCGGAAATTCCGATGGAAAAAGTCCGATGGAGCCTATACATGGTCGGAATTTTCAACAACAAGCTCCGAGCACACATTTTCTGTCGGAAAGTCCGATTGTGTGTACAGGGCAAAATAGTACTCAGAGTTTATTTACACTGGACATTTAACATTGTGTTTGGCTTTTTCAAAGGCAGAACATTGCATTGACAAGAAAAATGCATTGCTATCAACAGTATTGTTTACACCAATGTGTTACGAAATAGTCCTGTACAGCATGTTTCTTTTTGGGTGCATTGGCCTGCACCTCTATTATAAGCATGGTCATACAGGCTTATTTGTTTTTTCCTAGCATTCATTACCTCATTATTCGTCAGGGATAATTACTGTCCAGACTATGGACTGCTTACGGTACTTGGTATGGTAAAATAAGTGCATGCCATCTGTGAATAATTGATTTCTTCTTTTATTTTATAACACATATTTAAAACCTACACATATTTTCTTCCCAAGGGCCACAATAACACCATTACTTCTGTTCAAAATAGAATGTCTAAGGATGCCTCTAATTGTGGAAAGAGGACCAGAAATCACTGCCCACGAGAAATGTGCAAAGTCCTGCAAACTGCCCATATGTGTTTGGCAATAGAAGTCATAACTCTGCCCAATTCAGCCACAGACATAGCCCTTGCCCCTACCACTATTGTTCCTCCACGATTTTAGAGTCAGCTAGACAAATCTATAAAACAACAGCTGATGCATATACACTAAAGACACAAAAACAAAATATAGCAAATCAAACTACTTATCCTTGAAAATGCTTTATTTATTAGGTGCCCACAATGTCAAGCCAAAATTCATCTATTTCTCAGCTCTAATTCTTTTTCGTGACTTTACTCATCCCTGGCAGACCTCCGTGACAGAATACACGATGCAGAGCTCAGCTTTGGAACATTGGATTCTCCACACATGTAAAAGGGGATGTCTGCCACACATGTGCCAGTTGAACACTTCATGTACACATTTACAAACTGGAAAGTGTTAGAGAGCTACGAGTCCATTTTTTTTTAAAATTAAAAACATTTATTTTAAAAATATAAAGGAAAAATATACCTTTTTTATATAGGCACAAAATAATGTACTGCGTGGCAAAGGCTGCTATGCAAGTATATGTAGAATAGATAACAAATCGCTAACAACTGTGACATCACCATTTTCTGTTTTCACTATCCAAAGTTTTCCAGTACGTTGCAACAGCATTTTGTACATATGGTTTTTGAAAATGTATTTACTTAGCAAAGATAGCTGAGTGTGCCTTACGCTGATATCATTCATAATGTATATTTCCATTTCCACTTAGCATATTTACTATGCACAGAAAAAATGCACAGGGCACAGTGAATTACTGTATTCTGGCACTAAAGCCTTGACACTTCAATAGGCACATATGCACAGCATAAAATAATAACCTTAAATGTGAATGCGTAAAAATCATTGTACCTTATAATACAAAAAATTGTTGTAATAATAATAATAATTAGTAGTACTGTTATTATTAAGTCTACATTTTAATATTTATCTGCGAAAATCCATAGAATATTTTGTGAAATTTCAAAAGCTGAGACAAACTAAAATAAAAGGTAACAGAAAACACATATGTTTACAGTATTCATGAATTAAATGACAAAAAAGACATTGTGCCCTTTGATTGTCAAAAGCATTTGTTAGATTTGTAGTGGCAACATTTTGTATATAGCGTACTTGGCTTGTTTTATCGAAGAATAACAGTTATTCCTATTAACCGTGAATGTTTGTGATCTGGCCCCATCAATGCCGCATTTTTTAAGAATCTTTTTTTTTCCTAGCAAACAGGCTAAAAGAATGACAATTCCCGCAGCTATTTAGCAGGTGGAGCATGTGTGAGTACCCAGACAATGGACTGCCTGCCTTCAAACAGCACGAGGGAGTCCTAATTAGGAGCCACTGGAAACTAAATATATGTAGTTTAGTAGAGACCTGATCCATGGGGGTCACTTAAAAAATGCAGAGATGCTTCACCATATTTACAGAAATGCACTGCTACCATAGGCACACACTCACAGATGTCCTTTCCGCATTGTTTTCAGCATATCTATGCAGACAACTGACATGACAGAAAAAGGAAATGCAATGTACAACAGAAATGTAAATAACTGTATTAAAAATCATTTCCGAACATCCATTACCATCTTTAGCTATCTCTTAGTTCGTATTTTTCTATTTCTTAAGACGGTATATTAGAACTTCACAGATAGAACAAAAACATTTTTTTTTTTTTTTTTAAACCATTCTGCAGTTAATCATGTATGAGATGAAAATGACACCCATGGATTGCATATCATTTAGGCTAGGTGAAAAGCAATTTTTACCATGCCCACATCTGTCAATTTACTTCTGGTGCCCCCCTACATGCATACAACAGAACATCACCTACTTGTCAAAATGTATAGCCTATATATTTGACAGGGTACCCATCCATCATCTCTGTTTACATCCCACTATCTCCATGTCTGCTAAGGTCCAAAATAAAATTGAAAAGGTTTGTGTACTTTTTTTGTTTGGTCCTTTTGTTTCAATTTTTTGGACATAAACGTGACAGATGGGAGGTAAACGGATGTAAATAGGTGCACATATGTTTATATCCAGCTCCCCATAGACCTAACATAGGTCCATTAGGCTCTGTAGACAAAACATTGCACATTCACAGGTGTCCCAAAATTGGCATCCATTCCATTTTGTCACGATTGAGCAGGGGATCGGTTCATGGATCCCCTGTTGTTTATAACGTACACAGACTGTGTGAAGGGGGCCATAAAGTGTATCTAATCCCAAGCATGTAAACAAAATGTTGTTGTAGATGTTCTTGTAATATCCTACTTTTAATAAAATCATACCTGCAATATGTATGTGTAAAATCTTTTTTCCTTTTTTTCTACTCAAAAATATTTTTTAATTACTGTGCCACAAGCAGAAGACAGACATACAGACCATATAAACCTCAGCACAATCATTTGTAAAAAAAAATAAAAAATGTTAAAATAGAACTTCATAAAAGCTCAACTCTAGGATAGTAGACCCCCAGAGTCCAGGGGACAGGAACGCACAAGGAACAGGGATCAGGAGTGAATAAAGCACAGGCAATGGGGCCAGGAGTGCAGAACCAGTACCTTTCCCGTTCCAGTACAGATTTTCTACAAGTGCACTTGCCTCTAAGTACAGATCTCCTCCAATACAGATCCCCCCCTAGTTCAGAGCCCCCTTTTAGTACAGCCCCCACCCCCAGTACAGCTCCCCCTTACTACAGTTCTCATCTTAGTACAGCTACCCCCAGGAAAGACATGCCCTCTTTGTACAGATTTCCCCAGTACAGATCCCCCACCCTTAGTACAGTTTACCCAGTACAGATGTCCCCCGACTTAGTACAGCTCGCCCCCCAGTGCAGATAACCCCCATCATACAGCTCCCCCCCCCAGGACAGACACACCACCCTTTGTTCAGTTCTCTCCAGTAAAGATCTCCCACCCTTAGAACAGCTCCCACAGTACAGAGGTCTTCAGTGCAGCTCACCCCAGTACAGCTCCCCCTCCCTTTAGAACAGCTCGCTCCAACACAGATCCACCCCCCTGTACAGCTCCTCCCACCCCCTTTAGAACAGCTCGCTCCAATACAGATCCACCCCCAGTACAGCTGCCCCCAAAGTAAAAATCTCCCTCCACTTGGTGCAGATCTCCCCCTTCATGAAACACACTCAAGAATCAAACCAGGCAGATCAAAGTGAGAGGAAGTCCTTCCTCAGCTGAGTCATGTGATCACGAGGGGGAGATAATAAGAGCCTCCCTCACTCTGAACTGCAGCGGCCTGTGCCTAAGACTTGGCTGGCAGCAGGAGCAGCAGCAATGCTTTTGGTGCACAGCTGATGTCAGTGCTACCTGCTGCACCACAGATGGTCCGGGGGGGGGGGGTTTGGACACCCTTATCTCCACCATTATCTAAGTCCCTGCAACATGCAGTGATCTGGCATGTTCTGCCATAGTCAATAAAACTGTAATTTTTACACAGGCACAGGAAGTTCATGCAAAGACTGTTTATGACGTACATGGTCCGAAGAGAAAAAATATGACCAAAGTAAGTGGAAAACTACAGTACAGATTTCCCGTTTAGTACTGCCCCCCCGTAGCAATCTCCCTCCCCTTGGTACAGATCTCCCTCTCCATGAAACACACATCCAGGAAGTTCAGAATGAGGGGAAGCCATCCCTCAGCTGTGTCATGTGACCATGACATAGCCAAGGGGGAGATAAGGAGAGCCCCCTCGCTCTAAACTGTAGCTGCCTGTGTCTAAGACTTAGCTGTCAACAGGATTGGTGGCTACAGTGCTTTCGGTGCACAGGAGATGTCAGTGCTAGTTGATGATGTACACGGCCCCGGGAGAGAAAATACGACCAAACTAAGGGGAAATTTTTTTTATTTTAGCACAAAATAATGTAATCCTTGTTCACTTACAGTTCTCTACAAAATTAAGAATATTTTGTCAGAGTTTAGTTTTTAGTAAAACTAGAGATTCTGTGCTGGCAGCAAAAACGTATGTGCGCTCAGGCTCCAGGGATGGAGATCTGATTCTAGGTAGAACAAATTGTCTAAAACAAATCTTTTTATCCACTTATAAAAGAGAATTTCGAAAATGGGAAAAACTGTTTTTTTTTTTTTCATACAACCCCTGTACTTCTTATTGTTGTTTGCTGAACAAAATTCATCAGGGCTTTCTGAAATTCGCTTCTCATTTGCCAACTGACTGCTGCAATCGTAAATATTATATTTGAATTTTCCTAACTCTGTAGAATTTTTAATTTGACAAGGCTACTATTGTTAAAAAACAGGAATGCAGAACCACCCTAGAGAAAATGGGATGGAAGGGGATAACAGAAACAAGAAACCAACCCTGCTAAAGTACATCAGGTTGGGCAAAAGATAGCAAAGCACAGACCAGGAAAGAATAACAATCCAGGCAAAGGACTAGGATGGTAAGTCATTAATAAAAATAAAAAAGTCTGACTTAAGCTTAGCTGGTTCTTAACAAGAGCTAAAGAGGCACAGAGAATATACAATTTTATAAAAGTATTTCATGCATCAACATTTTGCAAAGCACTGAACAATTATAAATGAAGCCCTATACATTTCTAGTGTCAGCGGCTTTGCAGTAATACCAATTTTACGCATACAGTGGAAAGTTTAATCACAACATTAAGATTTAAGGATTTACATTGTGCAGCTATGCTAACGTCTACTTTTGTTTCATTGTCCCCCCTCAGATGTGTTTTACCTTATATTTCCTGCTTCAACAACTGTGCAAAATATTTAGCTATATGTCTTTCTAATTAGGTTGCATGTTCTGCTAGGGACCTACTTTAATGTGGAGGGTTAATCAGATTATAGACAATATGAAATGAAAGCAGCTACAGCTCTTTCCTATTTGCTGGTCAATTGCAATTCAAATTTCTGGCTGAACCATGTGACTGTTTCCTATTACAGAAGTAATGGGATTTAACATTATATTTTACCACTTATAAACCAGAAAAAATGTATAGTTAAAAAAAAAGTTCACTTACTTCTTATCTTGAATAAGCCATGAGAATAAACAAGTCCAACTATGCCTACATGATTTGACCAAATACTGCGTTTTCTCGAAAATAAGCCCTACCCCGAAAATTAGCCCTAGTAAAGTCCTTGTAAAAATATATCATCTGTTTTGTAAAAAGATTATATAATTTCCTGTGTGTCTCCTTTTGTAACTTTATTGTTGAAAATACCTTATTTACAGCGCCGCTGGGCTCTCACGTGACCCACCGGAGATCTTCTCCTCTCCTCCTGGCTAATGTCAGTGGCCCCTTCCTCTGCAGTGCTCGGAACGGGGCTGACGTCAGCGGGGATTCGGCCCTTCCCTCTGCAGTTCTTGGAGTGGGAAAGAAGAGCTCCGGAGGATCACGTGAGCACCCAGCGGCCATGTAAATAAGGTATTTTCGACAATAAAATTACAAAAGGAGACACACTGAACATTATATAATCTTTTTACAAAACGGATTACATATTTTTACAATGACTTTAACTAAGGTTTATTTCTAGGATTTATTTCTAGGATTAACCACTTGCCGCCCGCCCACCATCAATGTCATATGACGGCGTCCCAGAACGGCCGCTCTCGCGCGGCTCTGTAACTGTGTGATTGGCTGTGCCCAATCACAGCCGGTCACATGTAAACACGGAGATGCCGGTAATCGTTGCTTCTCGCCTCACACTGACAGAGAGTAATCAGCGGCATCTGCTCTTGGAGGACATCTAGATATGTAATCAGGGCACTAATCATCAGTGACCTGATTACAATAAAGCCCCCACAGTTCCAGCAATGAGTGCCAACCAGTGCCAGCAATGAGTGCCCACCAGTGCCAGCAACCCGTGCCAGCAATCAGTGCCCACAAGTGCTACCAATCAGTGTCCATTAGTGATGCCAGTCAGTGCTAGTAATCAGTGCTGCCTATCAATTCCCATCACTGCTGCCCATCAATGCCAGTCAGTGCCACCCAGTGCTGCCTATCCAGGCCGCCTATCAGTGCCCACTAGTGCCACTTATCAGTGCCCATCAGTGCCACCTATCAGTGCCCACCTGTGCCACACATCAGTGCTGCCTATCAGTGCTCATCAGTGCCACATATCAGTGGCACCTATCAGTGCCCATAAGTGTGGCATATTCGTGCCTCCTCATCATAGCCCATAAGTGCCGCCTCATCAGTGCCCATAAGTGCCACCTCATCAGTGCCCATCAGTGCAGCCTATCAGTGCCCATCAGTGCCGCCTCATCAGTGCCCATCAGTGAAGGAGAAAAATTACTTATTTACAAAATTTACTGACAGAAACTAAGAAAAATATTTTTTGTTTTCAACATTTTCGGCCATTTTTTTTTTTTTTAGGAAAAAAAAAAAAACCCAGGAGTGATTAAATACCACCAAAAAAAGGTCTATTTGTGAGAAGAAAATTATAAAAATGTTTACATGGTTACAGTGTAGCATGACCGTGCAATTGTCATTCAAATTGTGACAGCGCTGAAAGCTGTAAAATAGCCTGGGCAGGAAGGGGGTGAAAGTGCCCTGTATGGAGGTGGTTAAAGTTGTCATAATGATGACAGGGGTAGAGGGGGAAAGAAAACAGGGGACATAGATAAGACATCCCCTGAAAATAAGCCTTATGCCCCGTACACACGAAGGGACAATCCCGCGGGATTATCCTCTGGACTGAAGTCCAGCGGATAATCCCCTCGTGTGTGTGCGCCGGCGGACTTTTTGGCGCCAAAGTCCGTCGGACTTTTTGGCGCCAAAGTTTTAAGTTTTGTTTTAAAATTTCCGCTGGACTTGGCAGTCCAGCGGACAATCCCGCCGTTAGTGGGCAATTCCGCGGGACTTTTGAAATGAACGGACTTGCCGCTCATCGGCAAGTCCGTTCATTTAGCACGTGACTTCAGGTTACGTAGCTAGCGTAGGCAGTTACTGCCGCCGCGCTAGCTCCGTGACCTGGCATGGATTTAAAGGGAATCCCCACGCCGAAAAAACGGCGTGGGGGTTCCCCCCAAATCCAAGTCAGACCCTCATCCGAGCACGCAGCCTGGCAGGCCAGGAAAGGGGTGGGGACGAACGAGCGCCCCCCCCTCCTGAGCCGTACCAGGCCGCGTGCCCTCAACATGGGGGGTGCCTTGGGGAAAGGGGGGCCGTGCGGCCCCCCCACCCCAAAGCACCTTGTCCCCATGTTGATGAGGACAAGGGCCTCTTCCCGACAACCCTGGCCGTTGGTTGTCGGGGTCTGCGGGCGGGGGCTTATCGGAATCTGGGAGCCCCCTTTAATAAGGGGGCCCCCAGATACCGGCCCCCCACCCTATGTGAATGAGTATGGGGTACGATGTACCCCTACCCATTCACCTAAGGTGTAAAATGTAAAGTACAAAAACACACACACACTTTTGAAAAAATATTTTATTGCACTGCTCCGGGGGTCTTCTTCCGTCTTGGGGGTCTTCTCGCCGGACTCCTCCGCTCTCTTCTGCTCTTTTACCTAGCTCTTTCACGAGCGGGGGGAGTCCGGCTACCTTCTTCGTCGTCGCCGCCGTCGTCGTCTGGGGGTCTCGATCCGCCTTCGGGGGTCTTCCGGGGGTCTCTTCTGTTCTTGCGTCGGTCGTCGTCTTCCGCGCCGCCGGCGCCTTCTCCTTCTTCTTGTCCTTCTTCTTGTTCTTCTTCTTCCGATGTTGACCCGTCGCTGTCTCTGCCCGGAATGCCTGTGCCGCTCTGCGCTCGGACTTATATAGGGACATGGGGGACAGGGTCACATGTTCATGTCACATGGTGACCCCGCCCCCTTGCGATGTCACAGTCCCAGCATCCTCCGGGACTGTGACAACACAAGGGGGCGGGGTCACCATGTGACATGTGCATGTGACCCTGTCCCCCATGCCCCTATATAAGTCCAAGCGCAGAGCGGCACAGGCATTCCGGGCAGAGACAGCGACGGGTCAACATCGGAAGAAGAAGAAGAACAAGAAGGACAAGAAGAAGAAGAAGGCGCCGGCGGCGCGGAAGACGACGACCGCCGCAAGAACAGAAGAGACCCCCGGAAGAACCCCGAAGGCGGATCGAGAACCCCAGACGGCGATGACGACGAAGAAGGTAGCCAGACTTCCCCCGCTCGGTAAAAGAGCTTGGTAAATGGCGGGGGAGTCCGGCGAGAAGACCCCCAAGACGGAAGAAGACCCCCGAAGGCGGATCGAGAACCCCAGACGGCGACGACGACGAAGAAGGTAGCCGGACTTCCCCCGCTCGGTAAAAGAGCTTGGTAAATGGCGGGGGAGTCCGGCGAGAAGACCCCCAAGACGGAAGAAGACCCCGAAGGCGGATCGAGACCCCCAGACAGCGGCGACGACGAAGAAGGTAGCCGGACTTCCCCCGCTCGGTAAAAGAGCTTGGTAAATGGCGGGGGAGTCCGGCGAGAAGACCCCCAAGACGGAAGAAGACCCCCGAAGGCGGATCGAGAACCCCAGACGGCGACGACGACGAAGAAGGTAGCCGGACTTCCCCCGCTCGGTAAAAGAGCTTGGTAAATGGTGGGGGAGTCCGGCGAGAAGACCCCCAAGACGGAAGAAGACCCCCGAAGGCGGATCGAGACCCCCAGACGGCGGCGACGACGAAGAAGGTAGCCGGACTTCCCCCGCTCGGTAAAAGAGCTTGGTAAATGGCGGGGGAGTCCGGCGAGAAGACCCCCAAGACGGAAGAAGACCCCCGGAGCAGTGCAATAAACTATTTTTTCAAAAGTGTGGGTGTTTTTTTTTTTACTTTACATTTTACACCTTAGGTGAATGGGTAGGGGTACATCGTACCCCATACTCATTCACATAGGGTGGGGGGCCGGTATCTGGGGGCCCCCTTATTAAAGGGGGCTCCCAGATTCCGATAAGCCCCCGCCCGCAGACCCCGACAACCAACGGCCAGGGTTGTCGGGAAGAGGCCCTTGTCCTCATCAACATGGGGACAAGGTGCTTTGGGGTGGGGGGGCCGCACGGCCCCCCTTTCCCCAGGGCACCCCCCATGTTGAGGGCACGCGGCCTGGTACGGCTCAGGAGGGGGGGGGCGCTCGTTCGTCCCCACCCCTTTCCTGGCCTGCCAGGCTGCGTGCTCGGATGAGGGTCTGACATGGATTTGGGGGGAACCCCCACGCCGTTTTTTCGGCGTGGGGATTCCCTTTAAATCCATGCCAGCTTGCGGAGCTAGCGCGGCGGCATTTACTGCCTACGCTAGCTACGTAACCTGAAGTTACGTTCGAAATGAACGGACTGCTCCGTGTGTGGGCAAGTCCGTTCATTTTAAAAAGTCCCGCGGACTTTTGGCCGGCGGATTATCCGCTGGAGAAGTCCGTGCGTGTGTGGGCAAGTCCACACGCTCGGAAAGTCCAGCGGACCCAGCTGGAAAGTCCCGCGGATTGTCCGCTGGACTAGGTCCGCCGGCAAAAGTCTGCACGTGTGTACGCGGCATTAGTGTGTTTTTTGTAGCCAAAATTAATATACGACCCGTGTCTTATTTTCGAGGAAACACGATAGCAAAGGCATTCACCAAATAATATAGGGTGAAAACACTCATATATACATTTCAGACACCTGTATGTGAAAACTTTCAAAAAGGTGTAGATTGTCTTTAGGATAAATGTGGAACTGCTAGAGTTTTACTATAATTTTATTATGTAGCTCCAACCTACAGTATATTATTTATATTGCTTTAAGGTACATTAGAATGTCATCCCCCATTTTTGAGGCCTACAAAGCACACCTATGAGTCCAGAGTCCTAGTAGATAAATTATACTATAATCAAATAACCACAACAAAAGCAACTATTAATGGACTTATAAATAAAACAGATACCTCTCAAAGAAGATTTATCTCACAAAACAAAGTTAAAACCATATAGGCATACCTAATTCCAATTACTGTAAATACCAAACACCCCCTAACCTGAGAATAAACCATAGTGCACAACAATGACCTTATAAAGTGAACAGAGCCCACACCTAAAGGTATTCAAAAAAAATAAACAATGTAATGTACAGAACAATACAATATATATTAAAGATATATTGCAAAACAGAAGTTCATCACACATATTAGACCATTTTAGAGTTCAAAACTGAGTGTGCATATCATGGACAATCCTTATGAGTAGCTATAGATCCACTGCTTACTGACAGGATAGATGTGTCACAGCCTAGGTAATTATCATTTAAAAAAAAAAACACTGTGTGACTGTGCATCAGTAGATAATGGCATTTAACAACAGATAGAAAAACACAACCACTTTCATTTCATTCAGAAATTACTGCAACATAATTCCTACTGAGTATTGAAAAACAGGTATTCACTGTCAATATCAAGGGTGAGGATCCTTAGGAATGATTGGATCACACAGATCCCATAGGTTTCCTGAAGGTGCAAACAGGTTCAAAAGAAGTCTCTAGGGACACTGTCAGGATATAAAATCCACTCCTAAATGTAATTAATGCACCTGCACAAGAAACATCCAATAACTCCAGCCACATTTGCCACCCTTAATGCTTATCCATATATTGTATATCACACACACCTCTAGCTTAGACGGGAAAAGAAAGTGTCCCACCCCAAAGCCAGACTGTCAACTGGCACTTGCATGCGTCTCAGGATGACTCCTTTAAAATGAAAGTATATATGCCCAGTCTTTCGCCCCGAACCTCCAATTTTCAACACTAATGCCATTTGAGAGTCTAGTGCTGGAGGGATCCGCACGCCGAGGTTTAATTTCAGCTATATATCGGCTGCTGAACTCTTACTCCTTTCCCGCCCAGGGTAAACACGCATATATGCTTCGCAGGGAAAAGGCTCTGGGAGAGGAAATCCCTGAGGCGACATGGCAGACGATCTGGTCTCAGGCACCAAAAAGCTATTTTTGCACGCTCTATAAGGAGAACGCCTATAAAATCCTCTAATTTTGGTACCTGACACCAGATGCTCTCCACGCTATTTATCCCTCCAGCTCAGGCAGATGTTGGCGTTGCCAGGGAGCCTGGGGAACCCTGTATAACATCTTCTGGACGTGCCCCAAGATAGTGCCTTTCTGGACGGAAGTACAGTCTCTGCTGTCCCATCTTCTGGGGGTACAGGTTCCCAGGACCCCGAAATCATTCCTCCTGGGAGTTTCACCCCCACAGATTCCCAAACATTCCAAAAAATTGCTTAGACGTGTCCTGATGGCTGCGAGATGCCTGGTTGTCCCTCATTGGAAACTAAATGCTCCACCCTCCCAGGCAGATTCGTACACTAGAATAAAAGATATAGAGCTGATGGAAAAAATTACAGCTAGACTACAGGACAGATTGGAAACACACAACCAAATCTGGGAGAACTGGCACAGGTGGGAGGATCCGCCCTGAGCTGATACATCTCCCCCATCCTTCCCCACACCCCCCCCCCTATGTTTCTTCTGTCTACTATCTCCTCTCTTTTTTCTCTTTTTTGTATTTTGCTGAGGTCTATTTGATGACTAGCAACTATTATGTGGAGCCAGTCACGACTTCCTATTGTTTGTGCTACTGTTTACTGTTATTTGATATACACTGGCCCTATTGCAGCTACGCTGAAGTTTGTATATTACAGTGCCAACTTTTTGTCCATGTACCTGCTTTTATGATCAATAAAAAATTGTTAATTAAAACAAAAAATTAAAGTATAACTAAAGGCAAGAATTTTTTTTTCAGTTTTGGATAGAGTGAAGAGGGATTAGAACACCTGTCAGGTTTTATTGCTGTCTGTGCCCCCGTTAAGGATATTCACCCTCTCTACTCTTCCTGTTTACCATTATCAGTGAAAGTAAAGGGAAATCTCCGCAATATGACACAGATGGCGAAAAAAAATCTTACAGGGTTTTTTTTTTAATTTTGGGTGGAGCAGATAGAGCTCCAAACATTTCACAGTCATCACTAGTCCACACAAGTCCATTGCAACTAGTTATTTTACTTCCCCGCCATAGAACCCTTTCTAGGTGAGTCCTATAGAAAGCTTTGTGTTTTTTTTAATATAATTCCTGATGAAGGGAGACCGTTGGCCCCCAAAACTCATTGGCTACCTTTACCTTCAAGTTGTCTCCGTTTTACCAACAATAAAGGTGCACTCAACAGAGAAAAGGTCGCTTAAGTTGTCCTACAACAGCCTATTTAAGGTGTGCTAGTCTATGGTATCCAGAGAGAAGGAATCCAAGACAAACTGGTATGACTACACTCGAAGAAGTTCATGAGCCACAAATATCTCTGCCACCACAGGTTCAATGGTGGCTGTCCCTGACTCTTCCATCATTACCTCCAAGATCCCCAGGAGATTCCCTGGATCCTGACAAAATTACAAAGCCAATGGTCCCTCAGCTCAGGTCCACGCTCCCACTATGGGGTCCTCTAAACCATCATTCACTGACTTGCCTGAAGACAGAGACTTGTTTCCCCGAGTCCCAAACGATGGAATGAGACTCAACCCCCAGGAGGTCCCTGTACACATTGCACAGGAAGAATTTGCAAATTTGCTAGGAACAGCAATTTCAACAGAAGTGGAGGGTAGTGCCCATTTACTCTCCATGGTCAAATGCAGGCACCGGCCTGTTTAACTCCTTTTAACACAACTCCCTAGGTACCTAGATGCGCCCAGCGAGAATGCATTTCTCTGTTCCCCTTTTCCAGCAGTTCAATGAGGCCACACCTGATGAGGCAGAGGAAGCCCAGCAAGTGATCTGCAGCCGGGTTAGAGGCCCACCACTTTTAAAACTGGTGTGCGGGCAGTCAAACAGAAGCCTAATGGTATGCAGCTTCTCAGGTAGACTCAGGAACTGTGGGGAGCACCATCCAATTACTACAAGAGTACTCTAGTTCCAGCAAAATTGCCCCCTCTATGTCCTTAAGCCTTGGAACCCTCCAGCTGTTTGCCTGTGTTACCAAAGCTACCATAGACATCACTGAGGGATGCTGTTTATGAGGATAAGTGCAAGATAAATGTTTGTGCTCTGAACTTTTTAATCTAAGTAGTGATTCTATTTGTTGTTAAACAGGGTTATAGAGGCCATGCTTTGCAGTCACATGTTACACTGATTGAGGTTACAGTTAGTCTCTGTCTGATCATTCTGCTGATTACCCATCCTGTTACAGTCTACACTGAAAGTGCAGGGTGAGGTGACAAGGTGACATCGCAGTTGTGAGACAGAGACAGAGCGTTATCATCCATACAGAGAAGTGCCTGAAAAAGGACCCTTTGACAGGATGAACATGTATCATTTTAGTGAAAGCTGTATATTTAAAAAAATTTTTTAAAATTTCATGAACATTTTAAAGTTTATATGAGATTTCAGTGACTGTGTTTACCTATATTTTAATCGTATGCTAGTGAACTAATTAACCACTTGTTCTCGCATATTTTGCAACAGTGTGCTTTCAAAGGGTGCAAACAAAATGCTTGCTAACAAGAGGTTGCAAGCCACTTAGTAAAATCACTCTTGTAGCTTAGTCCCTAGGGATCAAATATCTGTATACTGTTTATGCCACCATCCAGCACGGCACAACCATCCAGCACGTGTTTTTACAAAACTGAATTGTTATTTGTAAAGCACGGCACAACAGAATACAGATTATGGGATAAAGAAGTCATATAGCTGATCTGGCTTGAGAAATAACATGCAGGAGGTGTTTTTACAAAACTGAATTGTTATTTGTAAAGCAATATTTAATAAAAATGTGGTTATTATATGAGTTAAATTAAATTATTTTGGTATTTTCTTGATAAACACTGTAGCCACATTTTAATGCTAGCTCCATATAGCACTTAATTTAAAAAAAAGCTAATTTTATGTTTAATAAACTCATGTATCTGTAGTTTAATATACACAGACCATAGGCGTGTGCACAGGGTGTGATGTATGTGTCTGGGCACACCCTAATCACCCCATGCGCATTAGCATTGTGTGCCAGCGGGAAGATAGGAAAGATCTCCCTCTTACCGGCTCGGCCATAAGAGAAGTGGTTACGCACTTCTCTTTTACTGTGCCGGCAGGGAGATCAATGTGCCAGGGCCATATACAGTGGTGTGAAAAAGTGTTTGCCCCCTTCCTCATTTCCTGTTCCTTTGCATGTTTGTCACACTTAAGTGTTTCGGAACATCAAACCAATTTAAACAATAGTCAAGGACAACACAAGTAAACACAAAATGCAATTTGTAAATGAAGGTGTTTATTATTAAAGGTGAAAAAAAATCCAAACCATCATGGCCCTGTGTGAAAAAGTGATTGCCCCCTAAACCTAATAACTGGTTGGGCCACCCTTAGCAGCAACAACTGCAACCAAGCGTTTGCGATAACGTGCAATGAGGCTTTTACAGCGTCCTGGAGGAATTTTGGCCCACTCATCTTTGCAGAATTGTCCTAATTCAGTTACATTAGAGGGTTTTTGAGCATGAACGGCCTTTTTAAGGTCATACCACAACATCTCAATAGGATTCAGGTCAGGACTTTGGCTAGGCCACTCCAAAGTCTTCATTTTGTTTTTCTTCAGCCATTCGGTGGTGGACTTGCTGGTGTGTTTAGGATCATTGTCCTGCTGCAGAACCCAAGTTCGTTTCAGCTTGAGTACACGAACAGATGGTCGGACATTCTCCTTCAGGATCTCTTGGTAGACAGCAGAATTCATAGTTCCTTTTATCACGGCAAGTCTTCCAGGTCCTGAAGCAGCAAAACAGCCCCAGACCATCACACTACCACCACCATATTTTACTGTTGGTATAATGTTCTTTTTCTGAAATGCAGTGTTCCTTCTACGCCAGATATACTTGGACACACACCTTCCAAAGAGTTCCACTTTTGTCTCATCGGTCCACAGAATGTTGTCCCAAAAGTCTTGGGGATCATCAAGATGTGTTGTGGAGAAATTGAGACGAGCTTTGATGTTCTTTTTGCTCAGCAGTGGTTTTCTCCTTGGAACTCTGCCATGCAGGCCATTTTTGCCCAGTCTTTTCCTGATGGTGGAGGCATGAACGCTGACCTTAACTGAGGCAAGTGAGGCCTGCAGTTCCTTGGACGTTGTTGTGGGGTCTTTTGTGACCTCTTGGATGAGTCGTCGCTGCGCTCTTGGGGTAATTTTGGGCGGCCGGCCACTCCTGGGAAGGTTCACCACTGTTCCATGTCTTCGCCATTTGTGGATAATGGCTCTCACTGTGGTTTGCTGGATTCCCAAAGCTTTGGAAATGGCTTTATAACCCTTTCCAGACTGATAGATCTCAATTACTTTCTTTCTCAATTGTTCCTGAATTTCTTTGGGTCTCGGCATGATGTGTAGCTTTTAAGGATCTTCTGGTGGACCTTACTGTGTCAAGCAGCTCCTATTTAAGTGATGCCTTGATTGTGAACAGGTGTGGCAATAATCAGGCCTGGGTGTGGCTAGAGAAATTGAACTCAGGTGTGGACAACCACAGTTATAGTATGTTTTAACAAGGGGGGCAATCACTTTTTCACACAGGGCCATGATGGTTTGGATTTTTTTTCACCTTTAATAATAAACACCTTCATTTACAAATTGCATTTTGTGTTTACTTGTGTTGTCCTTGACTATTGTTTAAATTGGTTTGATGTTCCGAAACACTTAAGTGTGACAAACATGCAAAGGAACAGGAAATGAGGAAGGGGGCAAACACTTTTTCACACCACTGTATATGTAGACACACAAATATGTTTTTGAGCTTTGGGGTGCAATAGGCTGCGCACAGGTATGACACAGACCCACAAAATCTATTTTTATGAAAGGTTGCTATGGATTGCTGTAGGTAGTTACTATGTCTTTATGTTATTAAAATGCAAGTTCAACCAAAATTAGTAACTAAGCTTTGAGTAAATGCCAGCAGGTGCTATAACCTTCAAACTTCTTATAAAATTCAGAGATTTGAAAAGCACAATCTCTCACTGATCGGGAGCCGATTGGCAGACCTTTTATGGCCATGCCCCATCGACAGAGGCCAGACAAACGGCCGGATTCAGTTCGATTGGCTGCAGTACACATGGGCCGAATGTTGGCTGGTTTCTATTGAACTGGCCGATGCCGCCCGACATTCAGCCTGTGTGTACTAGGCTTTAGTGAAAGCACCTCACATTACGCAAATAAACACTGGCTGGGCACACATTTAACCCTTAGATCGCCCTAGATGTTTAACCCCCTTCCCTGCCAGAGTCATTTGTACAGTTATAGTGCATATTTTTAGCACTAATCACGTATTAGTGTCACTGGTTCCCACAAAGGGTCGGTTAGTATCAGATGCCAGCCATACTATCACAGTCCCACTATAAGTTGGTAAACGCCACCATTACTAGTTAAAAAAAATTATTAAAAAAATTCTTTGGGATGAATTAGAGCAGAGACTGCAAACCAGGCCTGCTCATCCAACATCAGTGCCTGACCTCACAAATGAATGGTCAAACATGCCCATAGACACACTCCTAAACCTTGTGAACAGCCTTTCCTGAAGAGTTGAAGCTGTTATAGCTGCAAAGGGCTGGCCAACTCAATATTGAACTCTACAGACTAAGATTCTGATGCTATTAAAGTTCATGTGCGTGTAAAGGCAGGCATCACAATACTTTTGGCAATATAGCGTATTTGGACCTGATGGTGTTGAAGTTTGAGTATGATCAATTGGAAAGTTATTTTTGGCATGTGGTGTTTTGTATATTCATTTTTCTATGCACTATTTTTCAGTCAAGTGAAAACAAAAATGTTTACTAAATGTAGGGTATTAAGAAGCCTTGTTTCCAATTATACGAATCAGAGGTTTTAAATGAACCCACAGTAAGTGAATTCAGATGTTCATTCAGAAGGCAACATACAAACAGATTCAGGCAAAAACAGGTGGATCTAGAACAAAGGGTGGTAATAGAAGATAGCAGATTTCTAAACAAGATAGGCCTGCTATGACTTATCACATTGGCTGTAAAAAGCATGCCTAGTATAAGGGTCTTTCCTATTTTCCATACAAAATTATCCTGAATCGGTAAAAAAAAAAATTCTAACAAGTGCACGCAAAAAGCCATTCCACTGATCCCATTTGATTGTCATCGCTGAGGTACTATCAACTATAAGGACTGATTATCACAAATGGTGCTCCATATATGAGGGACTTTGCTAATTCAAAAGCAACAAAACAGACTCAATAAGGTATACAGATAGCATGTTCCACTCACTACTGTTTCACTGTAAGTTAAATGCATTAAGGTGAAAAAACACAGTGCAGTTAGCCCCCCCCCCCCCCGAGCCCCCGTTTTACTTCCCTGAGCCCCGAATCTCCATGGGCGCGATCCCACGTTGCTTTCCAAAGCTCTTGTCGGCTCTTCATTGGATGATTGATAGAAGCGCAGCCATTGGCTCCCGCTGCAGTCAATCACATCCAATGACGCTGCCACGGGGGGGGGGGGGTCAAGTCATACAATTGGCGGCTATGGACACCGATTGTATGGCACGGGAGCACGCCCGCAAGCTAACCCCCTTGGGAGAGAGCCTCTCATAGGGGGTTAGCTCTTGCGGGGAGGAGCCGCGAGAGCCGCCGTGAGACCCCAGAAGAGGAAGATCGGGGCCACTCTGTGCAAAACGAACTGCACAGTGGCGGTAAGTATGACATGTTTTTTTTTTTTTTTAAATAGTCTGCAAACCTTTACAACCCATTTAACTCTGGGGGGGGGGGCTTATTTACTAAAGGCAAATCCACTTTGCACTACAAGTGCACTTGAAATTGCAGTCGTTGGAGATCTGAGGGGATATGCAAGGAAAATAAAAAACAGCATTCTTGCTTGCACATGATAGCATGATTGCACATTATTGGATGATAAAATCAGCAGAGCTTCCCCTCATTTCAGATCTTCCCTGCAGATCAAAATATGACAGCAGTTCCAAGTGCACTTGTACTGCAAAGTGGACTTGCCTTTAGCAAATCAACCCCTATGGGGCTGCTCTGGCATGCAAGGTGTTGAATATGGTTGCCCTGATATAATATCTTCCCTCCTTACCTGTTACACTACAGTGAGTACAATATAGACCCAAGAATTACTTGCTGGTATAAACTGCTGTGAAGCAAAACCCTATTTGTCTTGTAGGGAATGTCCTAATAGCAGCTCCCTTGAAGGTGATAACCCAGGAGTTTTCAAGTTTAATGATCTGTAGAAACATATGTCAGACACCACTACTATGAGGTTATATTTGTAAAGTTAAGTCACAAACCTGAGCAGAAGAAAATGTTTTGTAGCTGTGTGTTGTTTGCTGATATAAAACCTTTGCTAAGAAATGTTCTGCTCATATCTCTTTGTATAATAACAATTCAATACTTACTAATCATGTGACACCCTCAATCTCAATCTTGAGTGTCCCAAGATACAACATTATCAAGAACACCTAATTTAAAAGATCTGCACGCTACTATGATTAAATCCTTAGATCTCTTTCAATATTTCATACACAGCATGGTATATGTACAAAAGATATTTAAAATACTATCTGTACGGGTGTCTTATCCTCAGCTGGATCAGAAACTGGGTAAGGTTACATTACAACAACATAGAAATACTAAAGCCTCAACTATAAAAATGTGATTATCTGCACAATGCCTTTTTTATAGATTTCCTTTAAAACTCAACATCTTATCCTTGATTTCCAGTAATGCAAATAGATATTCCTTTCGGATTACCAATGAGGTATTCAGCTATAAGTGATCCGAGACACGAACTTTGGAATATACACTAATAGGTCTATTCATTGAGGCAGTTATGATACCCAATGAAGTAGCACACAACAACCATCCCAATTATTGAAGTGACATCACTGGCAAATTAAATCAGCCTTCACTAATGTGACCAGATCTATGTGTATATTTTAAGATTTCCTTGCAGCCTCTTTAGTTAAGCATATGTGATATCTTTATTGGAGAAATACATTGGTTTGGTCATTTAAGTCAAGACTAATTAACTAAAAGGCTTTACAAATTCTACATTGAGTCAGCAAACTGGTGCTGGATTTTCCATTCCCTAATAACACATTTTCAAATCAGCAAGACACTTTATTTGATGTTGTTACTCATTAGCTTGACTGGCTTTAGACATTAAATGAAGGGTCAGGTGAGCATGTACAAAATTATTTTCTTTTTAGCTGTCAAACTGGTACTGAATAAGCATGTATGACTGTGCTCATCACACACCCTTCAGACTAATTTCACCTTAAGGAATCTACTGGTTCTAGCCCAATAATCCAAACTGGTCAAAAGACTTCCCTTCAAGATTAATCAGCTAGACCAGTGGCTGAGGTCTGAAGGTCTTCATAGACATGGTGGTCAGTGCCAAATCCTGCCAAAAAAACAGGATCTGGCAAGGTTTATCTAATGTATAAGGCTGGCCTTGGGCATCAGAGGACAGGCAGATGTGCAGGCATTGCAAAGCAATCTCCTGTGCTCGGGTGCCGGGTCAACTAAGTAAGTGGTGCAGCCAAACCCCTTAGCAAAGTCAGTGGAATGTCGCAGGTCTTGCTTCCCTCCTCAGAATAATGGGTATCCTTAGAACTGAGACATACAAAAAGAACAGGAGGGCGCACTGACCTTGTGCATTACCAAAGATGAAAAATTTCAAAAAAATATAAAAAGAAATATACTCACAAAGGAGCTTCAAGACAAGGCTTATCAATACTCCGGCAATTGCGAGCAGTAGCTCTAGACGCCTACAATCTGGACCAGATATTTGGAGGAAACAGATGGCATCGCAAGCGGCTTTCACGTTACAAGGGCGAACCCTCTTCCTAAGAGCCATAGCGATGTGCAGGCGTGATCTATGTGCCCTATCTGTGTCAGTTTGTACATCTCTAAATGCAAACAATTACATTTGGTTCATGCTATGGAAAGTTATGGAGGCCTTGTTCATCAGTGTATATAGGTACACCATAGACATTGGACTGTCAAATCTGTTTCGGGCCATCAGAAGACTGTCATCTAAAAACCATGAGCAACAACTATGGGTATAAATAGAAAGAGTGGTGCTTCTAAGTGCAGTAACACCAGTATTTATTAAACAAATGTGCTTAAAAAAGCTCAGAGAAAAGTAGTGAAAAATGAGCTCATCATGGCACATAGATGTGATGGTAGTTCACGGCTCTCCTGGATCCTCACTAGCTGACCAGCAGCATAGGGGAAGACAGATGTCAGAAGCAAGATGGCTGCCCGACTTCCAGGGCCAGCTTGGAGCACATGTACTGAAAGTGACGTCAGAAAGGGGAGGTTACATGTTTTGGAGCATGTGCAGAAGCTCCTTTGTCAAACCTACCTTTCTGTGAGTGTATTTAACCGCATTTGTTTAATAAATACTAGTGTTGCTGCACTTAGAAGCGCCTCTCTTTCGATTTATATTTCTCTAGAATTTGCTTCTACCTTTTTAGGTGATGCTAAAGTACCCTCTGTGCATCCTCCAGTTGTTCTTAGTTGCTTCGGATGGCAGCCCAGAGAACCAGGATATCCAGAGGTTCCATTTATACAGAAGTGCTCTATATACATCTGACAACTAGGAGTACATTACAGATAACTGTAATTATTAGACCTCTTTGCCTAAATACCTGCAGTTTCAGTAAGATGTTACTGAGATGTATGGGACCACCACTGATGATCAGTTTTTACAGTCCCCAAAACATGGTTGTTGTGCATCTACTTAGGTCTTTCTATTGTATATATCTGCTAAAATAATTTCTTATATATGTGTCTGTCATAGGGGCCCAAGTCTGTTCAAGTTTAATCAGTTACTTTAATCTGATCACTCAAGCTACAATCATTGTTTAATAAATGAGAAAGCATAGTGTGTTTGGATGATTGTAGACCCAGTAATATCAAATCTCTGGTAAAGTGGCAGTATGGATTTGTTCTTTATCTGAAAAAGATAGAAGTGTGTAAAAGGTCCAAAAACCTAATCCTACAGCTCTCATACACTCTAATAAAATTAGCAGCACAGCTCTAGACTCAAACCCTTGTTAAAAAATATTGATGAATCTTCTGATTGAAATTCAAGCTCTATACTGTTATGTGTCTCGTGTACTTTAGTATTATGAGTGGTTCTTTGCCCAGGACCAAACCCATTTATTCACATACATGGCTTGCTGGAAGAATTAACACAAAAAGTATGCATCGCCATCGTATTAAAGTGAATACTTTAAAATATGCTGAATAAATACACTTATACTGTACATGCCAATAAAAAATATGTACAGTACATAGGTAAGTAAAAATAAAAGGGTGCCCAGAAAAACCCTTATAAGTACATTTTAATGGAGTCATGTTCATGAAGATTGTCTTTTAAAAAGTTATATTTTTGACTTTTTAAAATCATTATTGGCTGTTTATTGACAATAATCTGCAATACATGTTTGAGACTTAAAATTATATACCATAATGGACATTACCCCTAAGATTCCTAAAAAGAACAAAAATAAATGTCTTCATTAGCTAAAAGCAATTGAGACAGTTAATAAGTATCACAATATACACTTAAATCCCTCAAAAACACAGCTGATAAAGTATATTAAAAAAGTGTATGGCCATATTTACAGACTATAATGATATTGGAAGTCTTAATTCTGAAGGGTCCATTGCATGTAAAAGCACCTTTTTGCTTTGCTCCTACTATAAGAGCAGAGTATATAGTATATATGTGCACATATGTCACCATTACATTACATTTTATATAATGAAATGATTTGTTTTTCTTTGAATTTTCTACATTGTGTATTATTTAATTAAACCAATGTTCCAAAGAGTACACTACAGCTCTGCCAGTGACTGCCTACTGTATACTCCTTCCATGTGGGTGTACATTGAACTAAACATGCACGTCTGTACTTTATAATACATTCATCAAGTAATGTCTGCATTATTTTCTCTAATACCTTTGTGTTCACAACAACACCCAAATACACAAACACACCACAATACATACAAATCACATAGAACCCAGCAAACAAAATCCCATCACACAACTAGTCAGCTAGATAGAATTGTTACAAATAACTGAGAAAAGCACAAGACAATATACATTTATACTTTAATAAGATAAATAAGACAGTCATTTTATAGCTATATAATAGCCATATATAGATATATAATAGATAGAAATTTAAAAAGATTGATATAGTTAAGCTGGCCGTTACATTATACAATTCTCTTGTTCAATTTCCTTTAGATTTACCTTCATAATTGTAAGATAATTGTATAATGTATGATGACTAGAAAGATGGGTAGGTAGATGAATAGATAGATAGATAGATAGATAGATAGATAGATAGATAGATAGATAGATAGATAGATAGATCATGTATAGATAAATAGATAGATAGATAGATAGATAGATAGATAGATAATTTATAGATAGATGGATAGAAAGATGAGTGGGTAGATAGATAGAGAAATATATACAGAGATCATGAATAAATAGTTAGCTAGTTCAATAGATAGATAACGAATAGATAGATAGATAGATAGATAGATAGATAGATAGATAGATAGATAGATAGATAAAGATAGATCATGTATAGATAAATGGATAGATAGATAGATTATGTAGTTTTGGATAGAAAGATGGGTGGATAGATAGATAGATAGATAGATAGATAGATAGATAGATAGATAGATAGATAGATCATGTATAGATAAATGGATAGATAGATAGATAGATAGATAGATAGATAGATAGATAGATAGATAGATAGATAGATAGATAGATAAATAGATAAATAGATAAATAGATAGATGACTGTGTAGATAGAGAAATATATATGGAGATCATGAATAAATAATTAGCTAGTTTAATAGATAGATAATGAATAGATATATAGATAGAGAGATAGATAGATAGATAGATAGATAGATAGATAGATAGATAGATAGATAGATAATGTATAGATAGATGGATAGAAAGATGGGTGGGTAGATAGATAGAGAAATATATACATAGATAATGAATAAATAGCTAGTTCAATAGATAGATAATGAATAAATAGATAGATACATAGATAGATAGATAGATAGATAGATAGATAGATAGATAGATAGATAGATAGATATATAGATAGATAGATAAATAGATAAATAGATAGATAGATAGATAGAGAGATAATAAATAAATAGTTAAATAGATAGATATCGATATAGTATAGATAGAGGGACAGAAAGATGGGTGGATAGATAGAAAGATACATACAGACATAAATAATTAATACATAAATAGATAGATAGATAGATAATAAATAAATAGTTAAATAGATAGATATCGATATAGTATAGATAGATGGACAGAAAGATGGGTGGATAGATAGAAAGATACATACAGACATAAATAATTAATACATAAATAGATAGATAGATAGATAGATAATAAATAAATAGTTAAATAGATAGATATCGATATAGTATAGATAGATGGACAGAAAGATGGGTGGATAGATAGAAAGATACATACAGACATAAATAATTAATACATAAATAGATAGTTAAATAGATAGATAATGTATAATGTATACATAGATGGACAGAAAAATGTGTGGCTAGATAGATAGATGGATAATAAATGAATAAATAAATAAATAGTTAACTATTCAGATAAAGACAGGTCATATATAATGTATATATAATGTATAGAAAGATGGGTGGATAGATAGATATGCTGATAGATAATGAATAGATAGATAGATAGATTTGTGTAGTGTACATTAGACTCCCAAGCAGTATGTACAGGGGGGGGGGCAATGTCCCTGTATATACTATATGTAGCAAATAATCCATAGGGTGAGATGTATGTGTTGCAGTGATTAGTAATGTATGTGTGCACAGTGCAGGGTGTAGAACATATGAGAAAGGTCACCTAGTAGATGGGGACCCCCTTGAACCCTGATTAGATGTAGTCTTGTAGGGATATGATGACATGAGTGGCACTCTATCATGACAAGGAATAGTGTGTAAGTGTGGATCCCACGTGTGTTGTACAATAGAGTGTGTGACAGTGAGATCAGAGCTAAGAGTAAACAATTGTATAGATTATTTCACGGGTCACAGAGAAGTAAAGCGCCTCCTTCACCATGCTCTCTATATTCTATGTGCCGTGTCAGGAATCTTGACACCATATTGTCATTATAGGCCATGACAGCAGAGAACAGAGGGAGGTCACTCCTCCATCGTCTATTCACAGACCTATTCGGGAGGGACATTCTACAGAGGAAGGGCTCGAAATCTGTCTACAATGTATAATAAATATTCCCCCTGTATGGATACAATTCCTATACAGAATACAGACGAATAATGTTACATAATGTACATAATGTTACAATAGTGCCATTCAAGTATATAACATCACGCTTAGGATTGTCTTTTCTTTTTTTCTTTTTTTTTTTACTATATTTGCTCAGATGACATCAGATCAGCAATTTAAACAAAAAATAAGAACATGAAGACTCTTGTAAAAAAAAAAAAAAAGATGTTTTTTACCCTGATTTACTAAAGGAGATGAGAATGTTCACTGTAGCTATGTTTACTTCATATATCCAATCATGTGCAGATTAAATAACTAAACAGAAATTTCGTTTTTTCACACCATTAATAAAAGTAAATCTGACCGTAATTTATTGAGTGGACATTTTCAACTTCTTTAGTAAATCAGACTTACTGCATTACTATAATATATAAATGAAGGCTATGAAGAACTATAATTAGCCTATTTTTTTTACAGCCAATGTCATTTCACATGGAAAACTTGAAATGACTTAAATTTTTTTATTTATTTTTTATTACATTGTGTTTATAGTTTCAATGAAATTGTAAATGAAGGTTAATAATAACAATTATAGGAAATAGGTGTAGCAAAAAAAGAATGCTAATGGCATTTCGTGCACGAACAGTGCAATTTTTAGATCATTTGGCTAATTCATCATCGGAGGGGGATTGATGGGCCACATGCTGGGTCTGATATTGATGTAATTGCTGTATAAAATGTGAGCAGAGTATAGGGCTTTTTAATCAAAACAAACCCGGCTGTGTCGTCAGGAATATTGGTATAGCAGATTTTAGGTTTTATTTTTGGGTATTAATATTTGTATTCTTATTGAATGCTTTCATTATTAAAGTATATAATAAAAATACTAATAATAATTCAAATTATTATAATTATTATTATTATTATCATCATCATCATCATCATTGTATCATTTATTTTTACTGCTTTGATTCTAAAACCATCTATCTATCTATCTATCTATCTATCTATCTATCTATCTATCTATCTATCTATCTATCTATCTATCTACCCAATTGTCCACAGCATCTCTTATTATTGATATTATTATTACTACTATTATTATTGTTATTATTATTATCATTATAGCTTTTATTTTTACTGCTTTGATTCCAATCCAATCTATCTATCTATCTATCTATCTATCTATCTATCTATCTATCTACCCAATTGTCCACAGCATCTGTTATTATTGTTATTATTATTACTACTATTATTATTGTTATTATTATCATTGTATCTTTTATTTTTACTGCTTTGATTCTAAATCTATCTATCTATCTATCTATCTATCTA